>JAVLVB010001108.1:1791358-1825593 GCA_032876305.1 Orestias chungarensis
ATATATATAGATATATATATAGATATATAGATATATATATAGATATATATAGATATATATATATATATATATATAGATATATATATATATATACAGACATATATATATATATAGATATAGATATATAGATATATATATATATCTCTCTCGGCAGACATTCACTTTTTGCTGCCACTTAAAAAAAGTTGTTTGTTCCATGTCGGACTTTTAAAAAAATCTTCAAAACCACAGATTTTTCTCCTCTTTTTTGTGATTAGTTTTGCCTGATCGACTATGTTTGATTCTCTCTGAGAACTTTCCCCTGGAGTTGTTCTCCTTCCAAACCTTCTTTAGCACAAGCTGCGACGTTTGTGTGCGGCTGTGAAATCTGTACAATTTCCCACTGCGCACCTCCCGCTGTTGTTTTGGCTGCTCAACAGTATACAAAAAATGAATATAAACAAAATTAACGTTTTACCTGCTAGTTTCCACACTGTAATTTCATCTGTTTTCAGGGTGTACCGTGGCGTATGTAAACAATAATGTCTAATCTAGGGTTAAAAAATAACCGAATATTGATCTCAGACGTTTTTCTTCGGTTAAGGTGCCTCTAGGAATCAGGAAGACTCTGTCCTGAAGTAGGTGGGAGTTAAAAACTACTATTAATACTTCCTTTTAAGCTAAACAGTGGAAATTGAAATTCTTCTTTCAAAAACGGAGAGAATCAGAAAAAGTCCAGGTATTATGGATTATTTTTCTGGATATATTTGTCAATATTATGAGTTGCTGCTGCAAGCTTTCAACTCAAGCAACATACTATATTCGTCCAGATTCAGTTTATTTATTTATTTATATGGCACCAACATATTTCATCTAAAGCCACTTTGCAAGACCATAATTTCATTCCAATCATAAATAAATCAGCTTAAAACGCTTCCAATCTAGGGAAACCCAGCAGATTGCATAGAGTCCGTAATTTTTCTCCTGGATCAGCAAAACGACCAGAAACGATTGCTTGCTTCATATCGTTGACACAGCAATTTTTCTGGAGATGATCCTGAAAATACAGATGGGCAAGAGTCGTTCTGATCAGTTTTGGTTACGAGCAGGTATGGAAACTCATACGGGCTGGCGATTCCTCTGAAAGACTCTCAGTCTGATAACGGTGATGTTAGAGAGCGGTTTGCAAGGATAAAGATAAGTAAAGCGGCTTTTTCTGCAGCGGCGAGGAAGTAACCGTTGTAGACGGCTCAAAGCAAGTGTCTGTTGAAATATCGGCATTGATGAGTCTTTCCTCATCGAGATGAACAGAAACAGTAGCTATAAAAAAATTTATTCAGCGTAAAAAAGAAAATATGATGCAGTTTTATCATACACATGGAAACTGAGTAGTACTGAACTTTCCTCTTATCTTGTATCCTGTTTTGCAACACTAAAACAACACTCTTTTTTTCTTTTTTTTTACTGTTACCATCGGCAGCTGCTGCTCGCTCATGATCCGTTTTTTGTTTTTTTACTTCGCTAACTCTCCACGTCCAGCTTGCTGTTTTTAAACTGCCTGGTTGAGCTGGATCGCTTTCTTCTCCCGATGACTTAGAGAGCATGATTGCAGCAGCGTTTGAATCAAACAGTCTTCCTCCTTCCCTGGCTTTGGTGCGGTCTGGCCGCCGGCCCGTTTGCTCTGCGGTTCCCTCGCGCTCCGTCCTTGCTGGCCGTCCGTTGACAGCTTGGGATCTCGCAGAAGGCTCTGATTGTTTGGCCAGACGGCCTTTTATCGGGAGACTAGGAAGTTTTGAAAGCAGGAGAAAAAGGGTAAACAAAACGACAGAGGCGGACAGAAGTTGCGTCGGTGGCACTCAACGTTATCAAGATAAATTCAAGAATTGTGATTTATCGACTCAATAATTGATTACGATTAGTGATGCTTTAAAAGTTTAACAAAAAACTTGCAGAATTGTTATTTTAACTTTTTTTCCCACGACTGTTTGTTATAGTTGAGCAATGACAAATTTAAAAGTATCATGTAATGCAGTTACTGTGTTTACTTTAGCAACAGAGAACCAACCTGTTTATGTAACTGGCTTCATTAAGAAGTTAATTTTAAATTTGTATGTTTTTCAAGAGTGAAATTTGTGTTATATTTACTTCAGCGTTATCAAAATAGTAGCTCAAGATATTGTTAAATATTATTTTGCACAGTCCTGTTGCATAACTGACTAGTGTCGCACATAATTCGACAATCTGGCGATAAAGTTGTGATGAATCAAGTAAGGTTAGAGCTGCAACTAACGACTATTTTAATAGTCGACTAGTCACCGACTATTGAAACGATTAGTCGACTAATCGGATAATTATTCATTTTTTCTTAAATTTAGCATGAAGTTGCTTTAGTTATGTGGCAAATAATAATGAACACAAGAAAGATGGGTACTTCAATGACGTATGCATCTTTTATTCAACTTTGCTGCTGATTCATACAAAAAGTTAAAAAAAATGTCCTATCTAAAACCAGTTAGGCCCAGTGCTCAGTCAGTATACAGTAGACGTAAATCCAAAAATAAATAAATCTCTCCATTTTTTAGGGACGGGCAAAAGGGTTTTATAAAAAAAAATTAAATTAAAATCAAGTAAACATTTTTTTCCAGTAAACCAAGCAGTAGCAAAACGGTGAATAAACCAAAGTGCATTTTGTGAGGTACGTTCAGTGGTCAACGGCAAAACAACTTTACAATTCTCTGTAATCTAACGGTTTTAACCACTGACTTTGTTGATACAAATTCAAGTTGTAAGCACGGACTCTTACATAAAATAAATCTGTTGTGTCCAGTTTAATATTTGTGTTGAAAAAGTTAGTAGTATGACGTGTTTAATGGATTGTAGAGTCTGTAGAAGACTAATGAAAGCTTCAGATTGGTGGAAGGCCACGTTGAGCGTGTTCGATAGATCCTGTTTTAGTTAATGAGATCATTTTTTAAATTTGCAATACAGTACGAAGCTTTATTGTTGGCATTAGTTATCCACTGTCACCACAGAGCAGGGTTGAGCCTATGGCTGTTTGCTCAGTTGAAGAGCAGCTCAGCTGAGAAAACAGCCAAGTAACGCCAATTTCAACTCTTTTCAAGTTTATGAAATTGCATCATGCATTCCAGAGTAACTGCTTAGCTAAAAATCAACGCTCAAACTTGCGTAGTCTTACACAACGTGATATGTTTGAGGAAGATGATGACTAACAAACGCGGCGCCTGATGTTGTCTTAAGTAAATGAAAGGAAAGACGGACGACAACCAAGATTAACTCCCAAAATAACAGTTATTTTCGAATTAGTAAAAATGTTGTAAAAGTATTTTTGTCAGTTTAGATTAACTCAGCTTCTGATAAATTTAGACTTTTTTGAATGCTGAAGCATTTTACCCGAAATAAGAACTACAACTATAAGATAGGAAAAAAATCTAATCTAGTGTTTGGTCTAGACCAAGAGGTTTTATACATTTTCAAAGCCAAGGACCCCCAAACTGATTGCGAGATGGAGCTGGTACCATCCTAATTATTTAGATATAACTCCTCAGAAATAAATAAACGATTAGGGTATGGGAAGCAAGGGAGGCGCTATATTTTTAAAGCCTCACTCCGAAAAGAAAATCTGTTAAGCACAACTATGGCAGCCAGAAACTCATTCTACTAGCCATGATGCTGAACAAGACAAGGAAGAGAAAAAAAACTTTCGCGACCCCCATGCAGTACCTCCGCAGACCCCCTAAGGGTCGCAGACCCCCTGTTGAAGACCTCCGTTCTAGACAATCATGGAAAGCATTGATTAATTCATATTGTATATTTGCATAACAAAAAATGAGTTAAAAATCAACATGCAGTTTTAAGGAGTATGCCACTGTTATTTCTAAATAGGTTTATAAAGATATTCTGACATGGTGATGCTTACATCTTTCACTGAAATTGAGAAATTAACCAAATTGCTATGTCAAGACTAAGAATCTTAGAATCTTTTTCACAAATGAAGTAAAAAAAAAAAATCTAGTTAATTGGTTTCTGTGCTAATGTGGTTAGCATTCCTTTATTTAACTAGTAAAATACATTGTTGAGATTAAAGCCTCTTGTCAAAGAGTGACCTGGCCAGGAAAAGCAACTTAAAACCTTCAACTGGACCAAAAAGTAGTACACAAGGCGCAATGATGTACTTGATACATACAGTCAGTTGTTTGGCTGAGGAGTTCATAAAACACAGATGGCAGTAACCCATCAGTCAGGAATGGTTGAAGCGATCGGGTATCTTATGACTTGATGTGAGAAACTCTTTTTGTTTTAAAAAACGAAAGACATACAATTGAAGTTTTGGCTTGGAAACCCCTTTGTCAGTATGATATTTAAGAGGTAGATTCTTATCAATCAGATTACATACATTTTTATAACAGCTGGCAACTTTAATTTGGTCACGATCTCTGCACTGATAAAACACAGGGAAGAGGATGTGGAGCAGCTCAGACCAGAGCCGCTGCTCCTCGACATCGAGGGAAACCAGATGGGGATTCCCCGAAAGGAGCTGGGTAAAAAGAGAGGGATGTCCGGGTCTTTTTAATAAAAGACATCGTCTTGTTACCATATAGATAAATTCCACTGCTGCCTTGTCCTCTTATCATTTTGTGCAATACATTCAGATGATTTAGAAACAAATTAAGGTAAATGGTGAACAAATAGGTCTGACTGTCAATAATGAATATTCATAACAATCTGTCGACTGCTACTCAGAATTGTCTTTTGTCCTCAGCTTTTGTTCACAGGAACAGCTTTAGCTATTTTTTCAACTGTGCAAATGTTAAAGAGTTTTATGGTTTTTCATCTATAAAATCAGATCGACTAAAACTAGTTGCTCTGAAAAGTAAAAGCCGGAGATGGAGAGGGCGACAAAGTCGTGAACTTTACAGATGCAGGGCTGGGCTTCAGAAAGATTGGCTGATTTCCCTTCATAGAAAACCGCAACAGTGTGCGCCTCAATGCTTTAAAGCCAAATACTGTTCATTCTCATGTAATCCCTTGGTTCAGATGTGAGACCAATCCTAAACATAATCTGAAAGAGAGTGGAAGAGAGTACTTGTGTGTACAGTACTATAGTTATACCGATAAAGTTACAATAATACAAACCTTTTAGATTAAAAAGTCTTCTTGATGACACCAGTAAAAAAAATGTATTTCTCTCACTCCACTCACACAGTAACTGAATGTAATCATAGTTTGTGAATTATCACCACTGTAATGGAGGAAATATAACAATTCAAACATCGCTAATCTTAATTTAACAGAGTGCGGATAAATCACAATTCTCTTATCATCATGAGAAATTCATCGCAGTAACTATAAACAACTATTAACAATTCAATCGCGTTTGAAAACGCGGTTGTTGGGGGGAAAAGGAACTCAAAGGAGGAAATCTGCGAGTTGGCTCAGTTTCTGGGAACCAGTTTGTTTGTCTCAACTGTGGAAAACCCTGAAATGAGTGGATTTCTTTTTTTTAAGAGTTTATTTAATTCCACAGTCTGCTCATTTAAACTAAATGTTAAGAGTTCATGGTGTAGGCCTGAACAGTATGGTTTGTAAATAAAATCTAATTTTTATTTTCATTGTAAATCAAATTTCTACATTTTTATTTGAGTTTTTTTTTTACCTTTCCTTTAAAAAAAGAATATTTCATTCAACCCTTCTGAGGTTTGACATGAATTAAAAACTCAATTAAGTAAAAGATGTTAAGGTTAGACCTTAGGGGGGCTGACATCATTAAAACTATGGAAACCCAAGAACACATTCCCCACATTTCCCAAACATTAAACCTTTTAAAAACAGGAAGTCTAATTTATCAAAGGAATGGAGTAAGCGGCATTAATAATAAAGTTTAAATCAAATATTATAGATGTAATGTTCTGTACTTACAAGGTTGAGATCGCTGCATTAATTTTTATAGAAATTAAAAGAGAAACAGTCTGTGGTGTTGAGTCTGTGCTCACATGAATTAAGCATTCAAACATAAAGTCAGCAGTAACAGCTTCTCTAAACCAGAATGGTGCCTATTTGGGTTTTTCCTTCTAGCCTCTTATTGCAAGATACTCAAATTTGAAGCTACTGAAACTGCTTGCAAATCGAGAACTAAAAAGAGATCTAGGGAAGACATAAGATTTAGAAAAAACCTGTATAGACTGGTGTTCTGTGACTAAGTACATTACTTAGATTAAATACTTAGAAAGGAGGTAAAATTCACTTATGTTTACTTGTCACTGTTACTTATCCCAATCTGTTCTCTCCAGACACTTTAACAAATAAAAAGTTCATTTTAATCCAATCGCACATACATTTTTATCGATTTACAGTGGTCGAAGTTCAGCTCACTTGTAAAATTAGTTTAAAAATGTGCTCATTGTTGTATGTAAACGACGCATTCAGATTATTTCAGTTCAGGGAATTTTGCACATGTAAACATAGCTAGCATTCACCCCTCCTGGACGAGCAAACTATAACCACAGCTGATGGCCAGTAGTGTGTCGTTCACATCAATCCCTCATATGGAGCATGCATGTAGCGACAGTGGGGAAGAAAAACTCCCTGTTAGAAGGAAGAACTACAGAGATGGATGAGGATAATCTAACCAATTAGAACAAGGCTTGAGGGAGTCAGAGCCAAATAATGTAATTTATCTAGGATATGAAGTGGGGTAATAAAAGTTTACCATTAATCGGGACAGGTTTCTTTAATTCAACAATAAAGAAACATAAAACAAACAAGAATAAAAATTTCAGATAGACATTTTTTAAAACTCAAACATTTTGATATATTGAATATTTAAAAACATCCATGTGCGATGGTTTAGTTTGTAATGAAATATGAGACTCCTTCTCTCGGCTACATAATCTCCCAGGAGGATGCACTCCGAGGCGTAAACATTCCTCTGTGGATCCTAACAGCAGCCTATCTACTGCCGGTATTGATGAATTGTGCATGGCAGCTGCCTCTTTCCCACTCCAGCGCGCCGTCCATTAGCCAAATTTCTTCAATTTCATTGTCTAAGAGGCTGACTCACTGCCTCCCTCCCCAAATCAAACCCCAGCCTGCCTTTTTCTTAACCTCTTCTAAATCCGATCTGCTCAGAGCTTAAATTATGTAACGCCTCTAACTGAAGAAAAAGGATGAGCTTGCCGGAAGTGAAAATGTGCGCCGAGGTTAAAATGTCTTTGAGAGACCGGTCGTAGCAGATGTCAGGGAGGTGTGACTGGTCCTCAGCTGTGTAACGGCAGCCGGGCTGTTCGAGAGCTGGGGTCCGGTTTCTGTGCTGCCAAACTTTCCTGTCGCAGACCAGCTGGCCTTTCGCATTGATTTTTTTTTTTTTTAGAAACCATAAGTCCAGGATTAACCAGAAAGAAGTCAGAACCGTAATCATCTTTATAAATGTGGCTTGGAATGCAGTGGATTCACGTCTGCTTGCAATTCACTTAAAATATTTGTTACTGCGAAGAATATTATTTTATTTGTTCTGTGCTCCTTTTGAAGTTGATCAAATATGATGATGGACACTTTAACATTGGGTCCAGCCTGCAGCACTACCACACAGCTCAGTTTCCTTTACACACATTTTTATGGACTAGAGCTAAATTACTTCGTTAAATTTCAATTGAAGTAAAAAATTTTGTCATAAGCCTTATGATTTACCGTCACAACCACACTGTTTGTATTTTTTACTTTACTACAGCACTGTTAAGTCCAAAAAATATAACTAAATTAAGTTACTGAGCTTTGTTCTGTGATAGAAATCACATTCCTTTATATAGCGCATGTTCTTAAAAAAAGACGTTTGTGTTGTTGTTTGTGTTATTTTTTCTTACTCTTACTTTTGTTATCACAATAGTACGACAAGATATAGTGATACATTTTTAAACCCAAATTGCTCATTCCTTGTATAAGTCGATATAAAGTCACTCTTATTAGCTTTAAATGAAATCTACAATATTGGCTCAGTTTTAACCCTGCAGTTTGGCTTTAAGACACATATTTAGATTGGGCTTCTTTTGTGGTTTTGGTATATTTTTAGCTGAAATTTGAATATTTTTTAAACTTGTAATGCCATACCCTTCAGTATAAATGCTATCATCCTTGGCTTTTTGTCTTTGCAGCACTTTAAGAGCATGGAGCCTCAGGTAGAGGAAGAGCCACCTCCGAACAGCGGACAAAGAGATAGTCGTCTAAAGAGCAAGAAGCCTCCCAGCCTCACGATAGCTATACCTCCGCCGAACGACGCAATGTCTGGGGATCCTGTCAAACAGGTAGGCCTTTAAGTGAATCCACTCTGTATGAATAGAAAGTCATTTAGTTTTGTATTTTAGCACACTTCTATAAAACTTTGAATGACGTTACCCTAGGGTTGGTCGATATGAATAAAAAAATCTTTATTCATATCAAAACTATATAATCTATATACTTTATAAACTATTTTTTAGATTATTCAGACTCAACATAATTAGAGGGGATGCTTATTTCTTAAAAATCAGCATAATGTACTTTAGCGTAGTTATACATAGCGCCTGTTCACAGCGTGTTATCTGAAAGCACAATCCAATCAATCATAGCTTCTATGGAGAAAAAAAAAAACACTCAGAGAAAACAGAAAGTTTACAATCGAAATAACAGGTGATTGTGAAAACACCAGAGTGGTAGGAAGAAGAAAAAGTGGTCAAACTCGTCCAGCAGCCTAAGCCTGTAGTGGTTAAACTATAAATATAGTTCAGGATAGCCTAAAACTTTAGGATGAGGCTCTCTGTACTGAATTGAATGTATAAATGTAATGAGTTTTATGTTTTCCTTTGGGGTAATCCTAGAGCAGGGGTGACCACACTTTTTGAGCTTGCGAGTTACTAAATAGTTGACCGATCCTAAGGGATCTACCCCACACATATTAGTTTGTCTTGCATGATTGCATTATCCCACTGTGGAATGTGTGTGTTTCTCACCAAGCACAAGCAGACGCGGATACGTTTATAAATATGTGTGTATATATATATATATAAATTTAAGGGGGGGTTGGTGCTACCCCGACCTCTAGTTCCTCTAGCTCCGCCTCTGCTAAGAGAGACTAGGAAACTCGCTACGCGAAACCGTAGTTTGCTAAGGCGGCTAACACAAAGCTAACATAGAGTTAGCGTGTTGTCCCGCAATCTGAAATACAAATACAAAAATGTGCTTGGCATTGGCTGAGTTTACATAAGTAATACAATTTTACGTAAGTAACCCCTATCTTGGTTCACCCCCCAGAATATTAAAGTTTAAATTGTACACAAATGCATTAATGGTTGTTTTCAGAACAGGTACAATAAGGTCCCGTATGAATTACTGACCGATACTTGAAACCCTCTCAGAATTGACCATCTCCCTTCGAGCGTCGGGTCACCGTTTGGACCTCGGATGCAGCTTGTTCAGCAGACCTGAGCGGGAACACATAATTAGTGGTTTAAAGCTCAAACAATCCACGTTTTCATGCTTCTTCGACCTCCGTTTGTGTTTTGCTCAGGGAAAGGGAACCTATTTTAAAGCTACCTGGCAGTAAAAGAGCACAACGGCGGCTCGTTTTCCCTTTTGAGACCCACGCACTGAACAAGGCTAATGGCTTTGAGCCCCACTCGGTAGGTGGTGGATCAAGGTTCAGTTGACCGAGCTGCAGTTTAACTGCTTCCTAAAGTGGCGCAATTAAAATGTAAATGTAGTGTGAGCTCGTGCAGTTTTCAAGGCCGCCCACTCCACTACCAAACGATTCCTGCATGGCTTAAACAGCAGTACACACCCCAGCAAACAACGAGTTTGCTTCATTGAAGATTTAACCTCACTCATGGTATAAATGAGGTGTGGATCCTTCCTTCAATATCAATGGAGTTTTATGTAATATGTAGTAAATATCAGAAAAAGACAATAAAATGAAAGAAAAACGGGACGCACAACCCTTTCTGATTAACTTAGCTGATGATTAGAGCATTTCAAATTTAGCACCATATGGTCAATTGCCCCTGAAATATGGATTTACATTTAAGCATTTAGCTGGCGCCTTTATCCAATGCGATTTACAAAAAGAGGGTTGAAATTACAAATTATAGGTTCCCAGCAATATCCTGGATGAGGATTTACCATTAAGGATTTGTCATTTACCTAAACCGTTCAATTAAAACCCAGATTACACAAATATGGAGGAATAAACAGCTTATCTATAGTGACAATTCACAACACATATCATCTTGTGGTAGTTTAAATTCAACATTTTAATGAAAGAACTGGTGAAGGAGTAGTTTCTATGTTATGAAAAAGCAAAAGAGTTATTAGCATGATAGTGGAGGAACATTGTTTCAGCCAAAAAGCGAAAAACTAATCCAAAAAATAACAGCAAATAATGGCAATTTTATAATAAACGAATAGTGCTCAGTTGGTGTTGGTTGTCTTCCACCAGCCTCAACGTATAGCAACAGAAATAGATTGATGTCTCAGAATGACAAAACCCCGCAGTATGAGGAATGAGGGGAATACCAGGCCCAGTTCTGCCTCAGTTAAACACTGGATTTCAAACAGGCGACTCCCTAATAAATAAACAATATTCAGACTGGAAATGCTTAAAAAAATAACACTTTACCCCAAAGATATGATAGTACTTGATGGGTTTACAAAACCCATTTAAGTTCCTCTGTGTTCTCGAAGTTTCGGACTCAAAATGTGAGATGATCCGTTTGGCAGGTTGAGCTTGATCAAAGCTCCGCCACCAATGATCAGGATGAGCAGGAAAATCAAATCTCCCACAGAAGTTGTGCAACAGAATGATGTAGTTTCAAGAGTTCAGCTGAATCCCAGACCTGAACTCGATTTAAAGAGAGAGGCACAAAACTTTCAGCTAATGAAACGCACGTTTACTTTTCACACACAGCTTTGCTATGTTTAAGCTTTTGTTTGTAGAATAATTACAAGGTGAAATTACCATTTTCGTTTTTAATGTTGTGTATTGCATCAAACTTTTGACTAGGGCGGCAATTAACGATTATTTCCATAATCGATTAATTTGTCGATTGTTTGAACGATTAATCGCTTTTTATTATTAATTTATTTAGCATTTACTTTCCCATATATGCTATTAAAAATGAATTAAGAAAAAGGAAAAGACAGGAGAATTTTGATGTTCACTGCAATTTATTTAACTTTTTTTAAAGGAACAAATGACCTCAATAGTGTTAAATATGTTTTCATTTTTAGGTAAAAAATACAAAAATGAGGTTGAATTCCATAAAACTTATTAAGTGTTCAGCAGCACATTAACAAAAATCTCAGCTTTAATTATGCTCTACATTAAAATCGATTTGTTGTTTCAGCTCTAATTTTGACCCAAGAGAAACAACTGTACTCACTTCCTTGTGTTGTTCTAAATGTAATTATGATACAAATAGTGACTGCCCTTTTTTTCTGCTTTCTTTGGTCAGCCTCTACGACCGTTGCTGAAGAAGAGCGTGAGCGGCCAGGGTACGAGTTTCAGGTCCGACAGCTTCGCTGGAGGCGAAGATGCCGAGACCAGAGACAGGCGGCCAAAGTTTGGTAGACAAACGTCGCTTTCGCAAAGCATCCGGAAGTAAGCGGCTGGTGCTGTTGGTAAACGTCGAGACGCACGTTGCCACTTTAGGGAAAACTCGATTGGTTAAAGAAGCTAAAAATCATGGAGAAGTCTGCAGAAAACCAAAACAACCCCTTTACAGTTTAAAGATTTTATTACTTTTATTACTCTACTTTTCCTCATATTGAGAAAAAGTAGCATATTCACCATATTACAACAAAGGTTCAAAACAAAAAATTGCTTTTAAGGATAACCTTTAATAGAATTTCTTTTATTTGGAATATTTTAATTCTGTGATATATTAATATTTTAAATGTAATGTCTTCATTAGCTTTAAGTAAGAAAATAAATATAGTTAAACGGAAATAAAGGCTTTCAAACACCCACTTGTGCCTAATTAATCTATATACCGTGTTTCACCAAGTGATGAGGTTCCAGAAATAAATTCACTTTTATTTTATTTCAATTAGTCATTTCTTACAGCAGTGCATCTAGAATATTCAGTCTTGAAAGTTCATTTATGTCGGTAACTCAATAATTAAGTCAAACATAATTATATAAAGATGAATTACAACTCTGGAGTTTTTAAGCTTTTACTTATTATGTTAAATTATAATAATTTTCCTTCTAACAGCTGATGGGTGGGGGGGGTGACATCTGACCAACAATAATATTTTTATAAATTTGGGTTTAATCACAAGTATGTTTAAAACCTGGTTGCAGGTTTCGAAAGGTACTTTATTTTCACACTTGGACACACTTGTAGTTTCTAATTGACCGGTATGACTATTCAACGTGTTTTTTAAACCAGTAATATGTGGATCTCCTTTCAGCCAGCTTGTCCGGCTATGCGCAGGAATACATTTTTAAGGATGAAAGACGCGCTAACTGTTTTTGTTTGTTTTTAGGTTTACACTCTTCTCCTCCTGATGTTTCAGAAATGCAGCCGAGTGGTTCGGTGTTGGGGAGGACTGTGAAACCAAACAGCAGCTATGGCACAGGAAGAGCATGCGCCATTGCAGCCAGCGCTACGGCAAGCTAAAGGCCCAGTACAGGGAATCGGAGACGGCGTCCACCTTGGACCAGAATCCAGACTCACCAGCCACCAGCAAGCTGCCCAGGGTACGCCACCATCGTCGCTGTGTGTTTTATCAATTCATCTGTAAACACTTTTTAAATTATTAATCTTTGTCTATTAGGTATTGATTAAGTGCAAGAAAGAGACAAAACTGACTGGTTTCTTGCTATATTATAAAGGGAGCTTTATTGTAAAGGGGCGCCATCGCTCCATTAAGACCATTTAGATGCCTTTGTTTCAACATTCATGAGTTAATTAGGACTCCTCTACAGAAAATATTACGAGAAAACTGCATACAATGAAGCAGAAGTGAGGCTGTCTTTTGGGTTCAAACCAATCTCCATTTTGTTTTATTCATTTATTTTTTGTTTTTTATCAGATCGTGGACCCCCTGGCACGAGGCAGGGCTTTCCGTTACCCGGACGAGATGGACAGCGGGTTACCCAGAACCCCCCACACGACCCACGGCGGCCCCTTCACGCCAGGCGTCACCTCTCTGAGCTCCTTCACCAGCCAGCGCTCAGGGTACGGCCGCCCCCCCAGGCGGAAGAGGGAGTCGGTCGCCCGCATGAGCATCCGAGCTGCATCCAACCTTCTGAGGGTGAGCCGGAGACACACGCATACTTTCATGTCAAGAACTGTCTGTGGATTGATTTGAAACTTGTGTAGCGACATGAGCCGACTAGATTGTGACATGACGAAGGTCACCGCTTGCTTCAGACATTGTTTACATCCAGATTTCCCAAGACTGGATTCTTCCGATGTAGAATTTTGAAGCATGTCTCACATAAATAACGTACAAGTGTAATAAAGTGCAGTATTACTGCAAATATAACTGCAAAGGGATATGAGTCCAAAGTAGTTTCACATGTGGAAGTAGATTAGATTTATTTATTTTATTGCTGTTCAGACTGCCTTAGCAAGATCTGATATAAGTCGCATGTAGGATTACTGGATTACTGTTTTTGGTGAGATCTGTCCAAAGGATTGTTCATTCATTAGCACCCCGAGATCGTCTGAAGAGGTGGTGGAGTGGCTCTTGTTTTTCGCAATCATCTTAAAAACATAAACTCTCTGTTGGAAGCTATTCTGCAATGTGTCAAAGTGGACTCTCCTACATCTCCACTGACTTGCGCTTTGATTTACCGACCTCCCAAATCTGATAAGGACTTTATAAAGGAATTCTCTGAAATTCTCTCAACTCTATTAATGGCAAAGGATGGGCTGTTAGTACTGGGTGACTTTAACAATCCATGTTTGTTGTCCAGGCAAACCCTTAGTTAAGGAGTTTTGTGGTGTGCTAGAAGCCTTTGGTCTGACGGAACACATAAAGAAGGCCACGCACATACAGGGACATGTTCTGCATCTTATTTTATCTTATAGGTTGTCTGTCGATAACATAATAATCAATGATGCTACTTTCTCGGATCATAAACCTGTTGTATTTGACGTTAATGTCTCCATTTAACCACAATCTGCCAAAACCCCTGGTCGCTATTCTCTCATACATTACCCCACGCACTGTAGACCAGTTTTCTAACAGTTTTTATAATAACGCTGTAGCTTTTGATATTTCAGCTGCATCCCAGATCTCTTGTTCAGATGAATTAACTGACCTATTTAACTTCTCCTGTTCATCCATACTTGATTCTATAGCCCCCCCTCAAATATAGTCGCCCCAAACTTAAATATGAACACCGGTTAGATAGAGAAACCCTCACTTTGAGACAGGCCTGTAGGAAGGCTGAACTGAGATGGAAAAAAGATCGTCTCACTGTCTCATTGAAAATCTTTAAATTGTCCCTGGTAAATTTTCAGTCTGCAGCCAAAAAAACCAGAGCAAAACACCTCTCAGACTTAATGATTTAACATGCTGACAGGCCTCTTGTTTAGTACAATTAACTCTGTAATCAAGCCCCCAATTTCATCTGATTTTGAAGCTTCTACTGGTATCTGTGAGGATTTTCTGAATTTATTCATTAGCAAAATTGATATATTTGGATCTCAGTTCTCCCCTCTTTCGTTTGGTAACGCACCAGTTTGTTCTGGCGCTTCAGCCACATTTCACCAATTTCAACGTTTGTCTTTTGCTGAACTGAGGGACTTAGTAAAACATATGAAACCCACTTCATCCCCTCGTGATGCTGTCCCTTCCCAGTATTATCAAAGATGCATTTGATACGATTGGACCCAGCATTTTGGTGATAATTAATTCTTGCCTGGTCTCTGGCACAGTCCCTGCTTGTTTTAAGCATGCGTTTGTACAGCCCCTACTTAAAAAGCACAATCTTGATGTTTAATGGCTAAAAAAAATTAGACCCATCTCAAAGTTCTAGAAAAAGCTGTTCTTTCTCAGTTGTTTCCATTTTTAAACATGAACAATATTTTGGAACCCTTTCAGTCTGGCTTTAGAGCTCTCCACAGCACCGAAACAGCCTTACTTAAAGTGTCAAACGATCTGCTGCCCACTCTAGATTCAGGTGGAAATGCAATCCTGATTTTATTGGATCTCAGTCCTGCATTCGACACGGTAGATCACAGCATTCTTATCTTAATCCTATATTTCCTATCTTAATCATAGGACATTTTCTGTGTCCATTGATCGCTTCTCCTCATCCACTGCCTCAGTGTCCAGCGGGGTCCCTCAGGGGTCCATCCTAGGCCCTTTGCTCTTCTACCTGTACATGCTCCACCTTGGCAACTTAATTTGGAAATATAATATCTCTTTTCACTTTTATGCAGTTGACTCACAATTGTACCTCCCACTAAAATCCACTAACTCTGTACTGTCTCTCCTGGAGTGTCTTGCAGATATTAAAGTATGGATGTCAAATAACTATCTCCAGTTAAACATCTTTGGCCCTGCCAGATGTATAAGCACCGTTGCAAGCAAACTAGCTCACCTCACCCCGTTTGTCAAATCCCATGCCAGAAACCTGGGGCTCTTACTTGCCTCAGGGTTCTGCCTTGACAGACAGATAAGCTCTGTTGTTAAGAACAGTTTTTACCAGTTACGAATCATCTCCCACCTTAAATCGTTCTTATTATAAAACGACCTGGAAAAAGTAATCCATGCATTCATTACATCTCGCCTGGATTACTGTAACTCTTTACTTTGGCCTCCCTCTGTCTTTACTTTCACGTCTGCAGTTGGTTCAAAATGCTGCAGCACGACTGCTGACTGGTACAAGGAAGCGTGAACATATAACCCCTGTTTTGGCATCCCTGCATTGGCTCCCCATTTATTTTAGAATTTATTTTAAAGTTTTACTCTTGGTTTACAAAGCTCTTAATGGATAGGCGCCTGCCTACTTCAGTGAGCTTCTCCAGTACCGGTCAGCCAGCATGTCCCTCAGGTCGGTTGGTAAAGGACTATTAAATGTACATCGAACTCGCCTAAACCAGAAAGGTGATAGAGCCTTTGCTGTGGCTGCTCCCCGATTCTGGAACCAGATACCCTCAAACATCAGATATGCCCCCACTGTCTCCAACTTTAAATCCAGATTAAAAACTCACCTATATTCATTCGGTTTCTCAGTCATTTAGTCCTCTCATTTTGGGTGTTTCTGTGTTTTAAGTCAATGTTTGTGATTTGTGGCTTGCCAATGTATGCTCTTTTATGGTTGTTTTTTATTCTTCTGTGCAGCGATTTAGCTGTTTAAAACGTGCTTTAAAAATAAATTGTACTTACTTTTACTAGGAAAATATTGTGTCAAAATTCCAGCTGTATGAATGTAGCCAAAGTTTGCTGATGCTATTATAATAAGAAAACCAGTTTATTATTTGTTGGCTTAATTGTTTTGTGGCATTCCTTTTTCTTTAGGGTCGTACTGGGTTGGTAGATTCATACACGGCTCGCAGCTTCCCCAGGAGGAGCTTCATGCACCCCAGCTTTATAGACGAGGACACTGTGGATTCAGCAGACACATCTGCATCGGTTTTCTTCAGCAAGGTCAGCAACAACCATCCCTACTAGCACATTTGTCATCCTTTATCGGGTTCTATTAGTGGTTCTACATCTTGGGTCCAACTTATCCGCCTTCATTAACTTCTCTTTCGTTGTCCTCTCATCCCGTGATCTTGGACGTGCAGCTCGAAGCCCACGACGAGATATACTCCATGGCGGATGACGTGTTTGAATCGCCTCCCATGTCGGCCTCTCCTGCTTCCACCAAGCACCCGGAGCAGAAATTCGCAAGTCTGTGAGTAACTGAAGGTCAATTGGAGTGGTGTTCACTCAGTCGCTTCGTTGTGATAATCAGTGGTGCGCAATGCTAACTTCAAAGTTAGTTGTTCTAACCCTGTAGCGCTAAATACACATCATATTTAGCTAAAGCTAGTGCTAAAATGCTAAACTTTGGATCAGTAATTCTTTGGAACAGAGCTTTCGCTTGTGATTTCAGTTTTATAGTTGTTCAGAGTTGCTAACGGTGTTGGTATTTTAGCGTAATCAACCACAGTAGGGCTTTGTTTGGATAAAACACAAGACCACAAGTTTATTTTAATGCTTAAAATGTACAACTACGAGCTGTAGTTTTATAGCGATGCATTCTGGGTTGTAATAAATGTAATTTGTTGCGCCGCATCATGTGTCGAAACTCCTTTGTAAACATTCTCCACTCATTTCGAAACAAGAGCTTTAATATAAACGAAGAACAATTTAAAGATTAAGATTAAATCAACTTTATTTGCCAGGTACATACAGGACATACTAGGATTGAAAGTTTAATAAACAGCAAAGTAAATGTATTTACAGTCGCTAAGTTTGTCGAATGTTTACCAAGTGAGCAAATTTGCCAAAGCTTCCAGAGGAAAATGTCGCTGCGAAATGAGCTTTTAGCTGATTAGCGGAAGTGCTCCCGATAGTTTTCAGTGCAGAATATTTACTTCTTCAAGTCAGCCAGATAAAAGATTGATACAAAAACTACCATTGCTAAATCTCAGTAACAGTACTTGTAGTTTTGAGGTGTGAAAAACATGGAGTAGCTTTAGATTTAACTAATGCAACCTTTGTGTTTATATATTTGAACTTAAACAGAACTGTAGTTGTTAACAGAATGCTTTACTGCTTTTATCTGTCTGTCTGCAGTAAGGACGTGTCACTGACCCCAAAGACCCCAATGGGAGGGCCCGAAAAGTTCAAAACTCGCCGTGGACAGCGCATCGCTACCCAAGTAAAGAACTTTGCGTTTGGCAAAAAAAAGCGGCAATACGGCATGGGCGTGGTGGGCACGTGGCTGAACCGACAGTACCGACGCAGCCTTAGCAGCATCATCCAGAAGCAGCTCGACGACTTCCACAGCCACAGGTCAGAGAGTCCTTACATAATCACTATTTGTTTACCTTTGACAATAAACTAACGAGTCTGTTGTGTGAAGGTGATCCTCTGACATTTTTGCTTTTAGGCCCTACTTTACCTACTGGATAACATTTGTCCACGTACTTATCACGCTGCTGGCCTGCGGCACGTATGGTTTTGCCCCTGTGGGGTTTTCACAGCACTCCAGAACTGAACTAGTGAGTGAATTTTCTTTTCCTCAAAACCTCTGGGATTAAGTTGTACTTTAAAACTGTACTCAGAAAAATCGAGAGGTTAAAGACAAATTAATTGTGAGTGATGAAGCAGCATCTGAAGCCTTTTGCATTTGCAGTATTTACTAAATGGCCCAAAATCAAGCTTTTGAAAGTCTGAACTATGTTTTGATCAAGTGTTTCAGTGTTTGAAGGAATATCTGAACCGCGTGTCGGTGATGTTGGTGCTTTACAAAGTAACTATACCTTTTAAAGAAAATCCAACTACCGTATTCTACTGACAATAAGCCGCACTTAGAAGCTGTGCGCCCTATAATACAGCTTCCCTTATGTATGCACGGAGTTAAAGAAAATCTATAAAACTGTTGTTGTGCGAATTTGTTAAGCGTTCCGTTTAATTGACTGTCGGATCATTTTTATGCCGTGGTTTTTGTTGCCACCATGCTAACTTTTTTTAATCCGAGCAAAGCATGTTTTGCAAATACCATGTTCAGTTCAACACAAGACAAGTTTGAGTTGCAAGCGAGCAGAAAAAGATCTGCGTGAGCAGAGACGGAGCGAGTAGTTTGTCAGAATTGAGCGCATGTCCGTTTGTGAGATGCACGATTAAATGGTTTGTTCCTTCAGCAGATCTGAGCTCTCAAATGCGTATCACTACAGGCTCTACTTGGTGGTCACAAAAATCACAGCATATAAACGGGGTGTTCAAAGTGAAGTTACAAGCGGCGTCTTTTATCATCCATCCTATAATACATTGCGTCCTATGTTGGGGTTAAGTACAAAAATAGACCCGTAATTGAGACCGCGCCCTATATTCTGATGCGCCTTATAGTGCGAAAAGTAGGGTAGTTGTAGTTACCATCGATCAGCTGAGCTAAAGACTTCGGCCGCAGGACTTTGATCAGTTTTCTACATTTTTCCATCGGCTATATCATGGCTTTGGAAATGGAATAAAAATTCATTCCCCGCTCTAAACACTCCAGATAGTTCCTGTCACAATTTAATGTTCATCATTGATAATGTTTAGCAATCTTTTTATTTTATTTTATTTTGTCGTCAAACCCTCGTGATTGCAGAGCGTTTGCAATAATAAACCTGATACATTTGTCTTGGGCTTTCGTTACTCCAACTAAGGATGTTTCACATTGGGACAAACCTGCTGGATTGATTAACAGAAGGCATCAGTTCAGGTTAATTGCCATTCTAATGTTTTTCTGACAGTAACCTGTGCCACTCTGTCGCCCTCTGTAGGTGCTGAAGAACAAAGGCATTTATGAAAGCGTAAAGTTTATCCAGCAGGAGAACTTCTGGATCGGCCCAAGCTCAGTGAGTCTGCCGCTTTACATTACACGGTCTCCTCTTTACACCCAACAATGCAATTTGATATTTGACTGGAGGCCTGAAATCATAGAAAGTTGAAAAGAATGCATTTTAAATATGAAACTAAGAAAAGATTTTCAGTCTATTAAAAACAATTTGCAATTATTTTACAATATGTATTCAATAGTTTAACTGGTATTTATGTAATTTGCCACTTTTTCAAATTATTATGTCAGGTTTGCAAATGGCATTTTTTTTTCACACTGGATTTTAGTCTTATTGAGTTTATTTGTTCAGCACATTTCATCAACAAAGCAGCTCAAAGAGCTTTTAGTGATAAAAGCTTTAATTTCATCGGGAACACTCAAGACTCTGTTTTATTGATCACTGTTCTAGATTGTTATTACGGCAATCAAGGCAAACAAAAAATAATGTGGGTTTTAAGTAAAGTTGTAACAACTAATCGATTTAATTGATTAAAATGTATACTTAAGATAGCTGACAACTAATTTAGTAATCGAGTAGTTGATTTAGAATCATGTTTTAATATGTTATATCTGCGGTCAATATGAGCCAGTAATGAGCTACGTAATGCTGTGATCTACTGGTGGAACAGTAGAAGAACAAATCAGTTAATCCTTAGCTTTGTTTTCCTACAAGCATGGCTCCGGTAACATAAACACATTTGCCCTGTGCAAGATGGCGGAGCGCGAAAACGTACGAAAGTCTTCTTTAAGTGAACATCTGAGATTAAAGCATGTCTGAGTTGAAGAGGCAGAGGAAGACCGAGCGCGGTGAAATAACCGATAACTTATAGGGGGAAAATGCTCTTAATACTGTTAATAAATTCAGTTAATCTATATTTAGAGTTGCAGGTGTGTTCGCACCTTTGTTTCCTTTCCTATGGACTTATTTCTTTGTTTTTTGTTTGCAAACGTTTTTGTTTGCAAACTTATAATCACTTAAGGTTCTAAGTTAAGCAAAGAGGTGAACATTTGTGTGAGAAATAAAAAAAACGACATGCAGCATAATAAGGGCTGAGATTTTTTGTAATATGCTGAACACTCAATAAATTGTATTGACAGTCTACCTCGTTTTTGTATTTTATGCGTTGAAATGAACAAATATTTTACACTGTTGACGTCATTTGTTCCTTTAAACAAAGTTAAATAAATTGCAGAGAAAGACACAATTTTTTATGAGAATTAGTTTTAAATAGCTTAAATGGGAAAGTAAACACAAAATAAATTTATCATAAAAAAGCGATGATTACATAAACACATTTTAATTTACACACAAAATATTTTTCATTAGTTACTTTTTCAACTTTGTTATACATTTTAAATTTCTGTTTTTTTAATGATTTCTTTGCATGAGATAAGTTGGGAACAAATTTCTCTCCTTATTAGTTTCACCATAATTACTTACTGCTGTTTCGTCATAAGACAAGACTTTTGTCTTGAGTCTATTAAATTTCTTAAAACTAACAAAAAGACAATGAACCAGCAGTGCTTATTTCAAGGCTACGATATCTAGGGATGTTTAGCTTCTTTTTTTTAAACTTCACAATGTTTTTTCTTCATCTTCCAGGAGGATCTGATCCACCTCGGGGCCAAGTTCTCACCTTGCATCCGTCGAGACGTTCAGATAGTCAGTTTGATCCAGAAAGACAAAGATCAAGAAAGAGAATCGGGCTGTTGCATTCAGAATGACAACTCTGGATGTGTGCAGACCCTCAGGCCCGACTGCTCGGTATTTAAAGATTTCCCGTCAAAGATCCGCACACTTTCAAAGAATCTCTGAAGATAAACCTTCTGCCGCTGTTTTGATTGTGTTTCCTGGTATATTTGCTTAAACTTTAAACTAAAACTGGTAAATCAATGACTTAAAGTCATTGATTTACCTTTTTCCAACCAGGGTACATTCGGTGATGCATCTAACGTGAAACTATTTTAGTTCGGTTTTTAATAACTCTTAGGAAGTAGTTTATTCTTTATAATTCCAGCCGATTCATTTTGTTCTGAAATGTATAAATAGAAATGGATAAGACTGTATTTTTAAGCTTTAATATAAAATATTTAATTTAGTACATATTTATTCATCTATAAAAAAATATAGCTCTTTTTGTAGCTATGAGCTAATTTTTTTTAATAGCATTAATATTAAAAACTGAAAGGGTTGCTGACCAACGTAGTACAATTGGTAATTACAGTTAAAAGCAATTAGTTCATCTCTATCGGGGAAATTAGAATTAAAAATCTTCTTAGATTTTTCTATGTACCAAAAATTTAAAAACTACTATGTTCCACTACACCATCAAACACTACTTTGTATTGCTTGATCAGAAGATTTCAAATAAAAGCATTAAAGCTACTGGTTGTGAAAAAGTTCAAGTATGTTTATTCTTTACATATTTTATGGAGTTTGTTGTCAAGTTTTACATTAGCAAGTTTTAAAATCCAAATATTTGCTAAATGTTTACATGATTTATGCAGGAAACGCTGGCCACCTTCATGAAATGGAGCAACACAAGTACGGACAACAACAGTTCCTCACGCGCCGTCTGCCATCAGGACCCCAGGTGAGGACAGTGAACGTTTTCAGTATCATTGAAACACCGAACACTGTAGTTAGCTGAGAAAATCAAATCTCATCACCTACTGTTACCTCGCTGTGTGTAGAGTCTGTGAAGAGCCAGCCTCATCAGAGCCGCATACATGGCCAAAGGACATCACCCAGTGGCCGGTGAGCATAAACACGACTAGTTATAAGTCAACACTACACTATTTCATTCAAGCTGTAGTTTTTTTTTTTCTTCAGAGGAAGCTTAAAGCAGTGACTCTTATTTCTATTCACATCCTTGCAGGTCTGCACCCAGCCCAGGAAGTGGAACATCACAGGCTACAAACACATGGATTGCAATATCAAAGGGCGACCCTGCTGCATCGGCACTAAGGGCAGGTGCGCATGAAAAATAACTAAAATAAGTGTGCTAAATAACTACAGCTCTACTTAATTACTGACATTAAATCCTATGTTTTAGGAGTGGAGAGCTACTCTCTTGTCATTTTCTGTAAAGCTCACCTTTTATCTCTTTTTGTCTTGATTAAAGCGAACTGAAAATGCACCGAAACTGTGATTCCTGTGTAGCGTTAACATGTTGCCTGCCGTTGCTGCAGATGCGAGATCACGACTAGAGAGTACTGCGCTTTCATGCACGGGTACTTCCACGAGGAGGCCACGCTCTGCTCGCAGGTACCCAGCGCGTTTGCGTCAGGATCGCGTTTCACGTGCGAGCGCTGGGGTTTCTGACCGCTGTGCTCTGACTCAGGTCCACTGTCTGGATGACGTCTGCGGTCTGCTGCCCTTCCTGAATCCGGACTATCCCGATCAGTTCTACAGACTCTGGCTGTCGCTGTTCCTCCACGCCGGGTGAGACCAGAACCAACCACCAACAATCCCTCACAAAAAAACAAAACAAAAACTAAATACAAAGAGTGTGTTTTGTTTTCTGAGAGTTAAAAGATTCTTTTACAGTAGGGGTGGTGTTGATAAAAATAAATTAATTTATCAATAATAAATTAACAATAAGAATGAATGAAAACACCAAAAACAAAATTTGTACTTTTTTCCCCATTTTTGACTCATCAGAGCATTGACAAAATAAAAAAATGTGATTGAAAGCAACTGTTTGCATCTTAGTGAGATAAATCACACAACCTCTTTATATAATCCTAATTTAAATCAATTTTAAATTGATTTCAAATCCTACCCCTAATTTATAGTCGTTAAGGTTATAGTGAGTTAACCTAATCCCAGACTGTTAACCCCAAACTAAGTAAACATTGTGTTTTTTTTACGCTGAATTTAAATATTGTTGATGTTTTTGGGTTCTGACCAAACATCGAGGTGAGCAGTTCACTCACATGTGCAATATAATAGGCAATGCTGAGCACACGGGAAATCCCTCAAGTTTTTAATATGGGTTAACAAACCAAGCAAACAGAGATTAGAAATTAGAGTGAGAGATTAAACCACCGCTGCTCGCTTGCTCTCTTTCTCACACGCTGATTTAGCATTGTTAGAATGTTATTCCAGTCTTTGTGTGGTTTTTAGTATTACCCTGACTAACAAGGGATCAAAGTTTGAGCTGAATCAATGTCAGTTCACTCGTCATGTCATTTTTATTCGTCTTTCTTTTATCTTTTTATATATTTTTCTTTCATCCTTTCGTCTTTTCTGTCTTTTCATTTTTTGTCCGTTAGTCCTTTCTTTCATTCTGGCTTGCTTTTTTACCTTGTTTAGCTTTTAGTACACAATTATGAATACTTTTTTTTGCTGAATCAGTTTCAGTTCACTCTTAACGTGAGTAATATTTTTTCTTTTTTTGCCATTTTTTCGTCCCTTTGTCCTTTCTTTTATACTTTAATCCTTTTATTCTTTCCTTTGTCCTTTCTGTTATTTCTCTTTGTGCTTTTCAGTATCATTGTAACTAATAAATGAATCAGTTTGTTTGTGTTAAATCCGTTTCATCTCACTCTTGTATTATACCTGCTTTTTCTTTCGTTCTTTTCACAAATTTTGTAGCTCTTTTTTTGTCCATTCGTCGTTTGTTTTTTTGTCAGCCAGTATCTGATTCCATCTTCATGTGTGTTCGCATGTTAAGGCTGTTTCACTGCGCCGTGTCTGGGATTTTCCAGATGACCATACTGAGAGACCTGGAGAAGCTGGCAGGTTGGGTCCGCATATCCATCATTTACATCCTCAGCGGCATCACCGGAAACCTCGCCTCCGCCTTATTCCTGCCCTACAGAGCTGAGGTGGGCTCTTTGTGTGTGTTTATCATCAAATACATCAAACACTTTAATGTTAGATAAAGATAGTTTGAGTAAATAAAAATGGTCTTTTAGATCCTTTTTTATTTTATGTTAGAAATCAGGCAAACCGACACAAAGCTCCACCAAAACAGTTGTAAACGGCATCAATGAATGCATGCCATCCATTGAAAGGCTGTAATGAAGTGGGGTGTGTCCGAAACGGTTGCAGCTTCTTAAAGAGACAGAGGCCAATTTCAAGGCGTCAGATACGGCTATGTTGCGAAGATAAAGTTGTCTTTAACACAGTGGTTTCATATCAACTTAAAGTGACTTAGCTACCTGATTATGCTGCAAAACGTCCTATAGTGCTTGGATAATACATATTACCCCCATTTTAACATGTCTGAAGATACGTTCTCACCGGGCTAATTTTAAAAGCCTTGATATTGACATTGTGATCTTTTCTGCAATAGAAAACACTTCTTCTAACCACAAATTGGAGTGTTTTTCTTTCAGGCAGCTGGTTAGCAGTGAACAGCAGTAGCCAAAATAAGTTACTCAAAGCACCATTAAAACTGGAGAAACTGTTTAACCTCGGAAATTGTGCTGTGTGAAACCAAGGTGGAAAGTCAAAAGTTTTCAAAAGTTTCCAATCTAATGAACCCCAGCAGATTGCATCGAGTCATTGACTTGCAGCATTTACTCCTCCGGAATCAGCAGACCGAAAAAATGGCCTGTGTTGTCGTTGACTTTACAGCAATCCCTCATACTGAGCATGCATGTAGCGACAGTGGAGAGGAAATAACTTCCCTTTAACAGGAAGTAACCTCCAGCAGAACCAGGCTCAGTTGTAGAGCATCACTGGGAGCATCTCAGCCCATGTTCTCATCCAAAAAGCTGTCTCAGCTAACAGAACGCTAGACCAGGTGTGGCTACTATGGAGAGAGGAACACTAAGAGAAAACAAAAGGTTAACAAGGTTGAAATAACAGTAACTAAAGCAGATTGGACAAAGGAAGAAAGTAGCAGAGTGAGAAGTGGTCAGATTCTCCTCCTAAGCCTATAGCAGCATAACTATAGAAATGTCTGATGCTGTTCTGAAAGATATTGCTGATATAGATCAACCACGATCGGCTGAGATGTGAACAAACGTTAACTGTTCGATTAGTGTTGGGTTCGATGATTCAGCCGACCAGACATGTCAGAAAGTGAGAGTTTAAAAATGTGAAAACTTGAATCTACCGTTGACTCTGTAGGCCATAAAGTTAAATAACTTATATGGGAGATTTTCCTTTTTAGTGTCTGATCAAATGGGCTGACATAAAGAAGGCTTCCTTTAAGTGCACAAGATCTAAACGTCTTTTATACTAGTTTTTGTGCTAGAATATTGGAAACGACGCAACAACAAAAAAAATGTGGCTCACAGGTCTTGATTGCCAGGTTTTTGTCCACATGTGAGTTCGGAAAGCCCACTTTTCTTATTAAGAGATTAGGCTAATGCCTTGTGTGGGTCAAGAAAGGCCGCAGTCCTAAATGAATGGGATCACGTCTTTCAGTTTAAATAAATACAATCGTAGCATAGTTCAGGCTTGTCTGGTGCTCCCCGAGCTCCACACGTGTCCATAAAAAAAAAGTTAAACCAAAGATTTGCCCTCTCTCTCGTCTCACATAGGTTTGGTGTTAAATTTAACCGTTGATTAAATTAAAAAATACAACAAAACGTGGCATTTTTATTGACGTCATTATTGCTTCTGGAGGAGTTTAGAGGAAATGCGACGCACCGTAAAACGAGAGCCGGAAACCGTATCATGCAGCTCTCCTCATCCTCGATCGTCCCACTAGTCTTTAAACACCAGGAATAACCCGAGGAAGCACATGCGGCGAGCGAGACATGCCGGTCAATCCACTTAAAGAGGCGCTTTAAACGGATTATACGGTAAGCGTTAAGTCATAGAGCTCTCACAGCTTTTGGAAAAATATCCCAAACAGCAACACGTTAGACGGAATGAGAGCAATGCAACCTAAAACATCATCTACCATTCGAACTTGAAGTACTTGGTTTAGCATTTATGGTCAAATCATACTCAGCTATAAGTTAAAGTTCTTTAATCAAAGATATAAAAAAAACTATGTGTGTAAGTAAGTAAATTGACTCTGTCCTCTCTCTGTCCACCCCTACACAGCACGCAGCACTGTTAGCAACATTTTCATTGATTTTTCCAGTGGATTTAAAACAATTCAACCTAGTTCGCTTCGTCAAAACCAGAAGATATAGTTGGAGGAATAAACGATCACCTGAATGAATGACTGCCTGACAAACAGCCCACGGTTTGTGCGACGGAAGGATTTAGTTTCTAACTTTGTCAACAGCTAAGAAGCGCCACAGGGGACTGTACTCTCGCCATTATGTTTTAGTTATTTGCCCCTCATACTCTAAGAACAAGTCCTAGTTCTGTTTTCTGCAGAAATACTCAGATGATTCTGATGTTGTTTTGGTTGACCAGAGATGAAAAATGTTACGGTTGTTAGGGTTATGGGGTTTTCATTATGGGATCTGCAATCTTTGCAATTAAAAGGTTTAAAAAAAGTATGTTTTAATGCTGCATCTCAATGTTTGTCAAAAACATCTTCAGTTGTGTAACTGGTACAAGACAATAACTACTCTTTACCTGGGTTCATCTACTTAAAACACTGTTTTAGGAAGCTTGCTTATTATGTGATTCATAGCTTCAACTGTGGTGTATTTGTCCTGAATCTTTCAATAAACCCCATGACAAATTACAATTACAAAAAAACTTAAATGAAGGTAAAAGGGCTATAAAATACTGCTTTTGGTATATTACACATAGATTAAACTCCTAAATACTGTCAAGCAACATAAACAAAAAAACACTGTAAAGTTCCTTAGCTTGCTGGAAATATTATTAAAAGATTAACTTCACATTACTTTAGAGATTATTAGCGATTACCACATTCTCTCCAGTTAGTTCATTTGTGAGGCTCCCATTAGAAACCCTAACCTTAGATTGGAGAATTTCTAAAGGCTGCCAGCATTAACAAATCTAGCAATTACAACCAGTAACTGAGGCCCAAACTTCAATAAGATACAACAGAAGATTTTGTTTTAATAGGTTAGGATTTCCAGGTAACTGCTGGTCAATTATCACCTTCACAAGTCTGATAAGACTTTACCCAAGGTAGGTATGAAGGTCTCATCCAAGGGTGTATTGGTGCTTTTTAGGGACAAAATCAAAGCTGTCGGGTTTTCTTCCACTGGTACATCACAGAAATACAAAATCTTACTCACAGGAAGTATGTCTGTGTAGTTTTTAGAGCAAATATCTAAATACACTTGAAAAAACATAATACTAACTTTTGAGCATGATATTAAATTACATAAAAGCACTTTACAAGAGAATTCATTTAAATCCATTCCTACATTTATGAGCATGTTTTTTTTTTACTCAATCATTGATGAAAAGTAATGAATTATCTGGTATTAACTTTCGTTTTTTAAATTATATTCACTCATTCAAACTTTAAAACAAGTTCCTTTTTCTTGCTAAAAAAGTAAGTTTTGTGTTGTTAAAGTGTACTAAAATGTTTCCACCAGAAACTAGACAAAATACTAAGATTTTAATGTCACAGTATCATATTCGGACCGCAGAGGTTTGTTACGGCGAGCTGGTTGTGCCCTGGTGGGATGTGTTGTACCTAAAAGCTGGCTAACGTTTTTCCTAATTCTTTCCCCCTCCAGGTTGGTCCAGCGGGGTCCCAGTTTGGACTGCTCGCTTGCCTCTTCGTTGAGCTCATCCAAGGTTGGCAGGTGTTGGAAAGTCCGTGGAAGGCCTTCTTCAAACTCCTGGGGATTGTGCTCTTCCTCTTCCTGTGTGGCCTTCTGCCGTGGATCGACAACATTGCCCACATCTTCGGTTTCATCGGGGGTCTGCTGCTCTCCTTCGCCTTCCTGCCGTACGTCACGTTCGGAAACTTTGACAAGTACCGGAAGCGGATCCTCATTGGCGTGTCCTTGCTGTTCTATGTTGGGCTGATGTCCTCCCTCATGGTTTGGTTTTATATTCACCCAGTCAACTTCTACTGGCTGGAATATCTCACCTGCCTCCCAATCACTAACAAGTTTTGTGAGAAGTACGACATAGACCACAACATTAATGACGTGCAACACTAACGCTCAGGTCTGCTCTCTGCATTGAGATCGGTTGCTTTCAGTTCATCTGTTTTTTTTTTTTAGGTATTTGACAATCAGAGTTTTTATTTTTTAAAGTAAAACTGGAAGCTTCCCCTCTAGCCAGACGATTCCTGAGTTTTTCCATTTGTTAACCAGAAAGCAGGTCCCAACAAGGAAAGAAGAAAATGACAGTTTTATAGAAGATCAAGTCAGCGGAGAAGCTGGGAAGTACTTCTGCCCTACAGTTGCGTCCATTTAAGCCTCCTCCTCAAAGTAGAGAGTGTTGTTTAGAGGATTAAAGCACCTCCATCAGATGCTTCCTTTGAGCATTTCCTCATCACGGTGTTTGGCTTTAACACTAAAAAACCAGTCCGTGGTTCTGGTTCTCCTTCATCAAGTTAAAAAAATGTTTTAATTGTTGCCCGTTGTGTGGTAGCAAAGAATTGTAATTGCTCCAATTGCGTCCAATGGCAAAGGGCTTTTTTTTACTTTTCGGGAGAATATTTTGCAATTTTTTTATCAGCTATAAGGAAAAAAACTCCCAACAGACCTTTACCTAATTATCCTACACTTCATCCAGGTTGTTCTCTTTTAATTACATATAGTTTAGGATCTTTGAACCTTTAATGCATTTAATCCTGCTTTTCACTAATTAGACTAGCTTGTGCTTTGCAAACATATTGATACTCCTTGAACTGTTCTTCAATTTGCCTTATTACAGCCCTATCAGTGTATTTTATTAGGATTTCATGAGTTACAACATCACAAAATTTTCTACGATCCGGAACAATGAGGAAAATATGTATAAGAAGCATTGCATACAATCTTAGTAGATTCCCTTACCACCAATACCAGAGTCAATTAATGAGGCCCAAAGGTGCAAACCTGCAGGAAACACATAAATGATAGAAGCTCCATAACACGCGACCACAAATCACACATGCAAACAAAAAAAAAGCTGCCAGCTCTGACAGAATAGAGGAAGAATAACCCACAATCAACAAAACTAATTCAAAAGAAAAATGCTGCAACCAACAGAAAAATAAGCAGAAGTGGACATGCTGCAAACTCACTCCACAAAGCCAAAGTCCTCCAGACCACTAGAGGGAGTTGATCGCTCTGTTGTGTGGGATCAGACCATCAATATTCTGCTGTACTGCTATAAAACACGACGTGCTTGATAAAGTATAACGCACCTTTTCCTTTTTTCCTCCAACTGTTTTTCTGGATTAAAACATGACGCCTCGTCTTTACTGAGTGTTAGATTCAATTTAATGTGGTGATCGACTCCCCCTAGTGGTCTGGAGCACATCCGCTTTGTAAAGTGACTGTGCAGGATTATATAATAGTTCCTATTTTTTGCTATTTGGAGCATTTTTCCTTTAGCTTTATTTCATATCTGCATTTTTCGCTTACTTCTGTCCAATTTGGGTGTTTTGAGTTTTTTGAATCCTTTATGTGTTTGCAGCACATTTCACTGTTTCCTGCAGTATTTACCTCTGCCTTACCTCTCCTTTTAGAGTTCATTTAATGTTTAATCTGCATGTGTAAATTATTATCAATATTCACACACATGTCACCCATTGCGGTGCAGGAAACACAAATGCTCAAATGTGTCAGAATTCTCAAAAACTATGTCATCAGACAAATGCAGAGTTAATAGCTGTGGTAGCTTTGCTACCAATAAGTTTTAATTATAATAATACTGTATACTTTATTGATCCCGTAAACCAAACCGGGGCAAAGGGTCTTGCCTAAGGATGCTGTGGTGAATTTTTGGCCGTGGGCTGGATTTGAACCCATGAGCTTTGGATTGGAAGTCTAGTGACATTCCAATTGAGCTATCCAGCCAACAAAGATATACTCAGCCTTAAACAGAGGTCACACACTACACGTGTGATTCTTGGTGTGGATGAACTTTAAGGCAGACCTTCACCCCAACCAAAGTGAATTCACAAGCTGCTTTTTTTTTTTTTTTACAAACAAAACCTTGTTTTGTATTTATTTTAGGATGAAACTCTACAAAGTGTTTTTTTTATTTTTTATTCTTGTCAAATCAAGATTATGAACTGCGAAAACACAAAATCTTACCAAGTATTTGTCTACTTTCTTGTGCAAATATCTCAGTACACCTGGAAAAAAAGACAAAAATAATACGAGAAATATGGGTAAAAGGTACAGGTTTAACTTTTTTTTGTTATTCAGCTGCCAATGAAACTTGTACTTTTTAATCAGTATTCAAGTATTATAGACTGAAAACAAGGTGTTATATTTAGCTGAACAGCTTATGTCTCGTTTTAAGCCTTCTAAGTTGTTTGGAGTAGAATCTACACCCCAAAATAAATACATTTTTATGTTTTGTCGCAGTTTAAATGGTATTTGAGCTCCGAGCTAAATCGACTTCTTTATTTCCGTCCCACTCTTTCCTGCCCGGATTGATTCACGGCTCACAGACAACGTCAGCAGGGCAAATGTAAGAAACACCGTCGACTGAAACATTTCTAACAGGATCTGAGTGGTTTTAGGTGTTCGGCTTCATCGGTACGATTACAACGGGCTCACCGATCATCCGGTGTTTATTAGCAAACAACCAATAAACAGGGCGAAGTAGGATTTGTTGTTCTTCAGGAGACCTCCTTACTGTGCCTTTGTTGATATTCGAGGACGTCTCACATGGTTGAGCGCAAGCCTCAGCTCCACTGCTGTAATTAAGTCAGGACCAAATCCTTTTGATGTTTTTTTTTAATTATTGTTATTTATTTAAGAGGGAAAAGGGAACATTTCTATTAAACCTTAGGTGACGACCTTGATACTGTTCTTCTATGCCTAGCTTTTATTAAATCTGTTTCAAAGAAGTAATTTTAAGGAAGCCATGTTAAAATAAAGACAATTTAAATATAATTGTTTCCAAGAGTGTTTCTTTTATCTTTTTTCAATACAAACATACAAAAGATAAATTATGTTTATCCAAAACTGCTGCACCCAGGAGTCGACTGTTACATTTTTCAGGTTTTAATAGTTAAAGTTATGATGCAACGAAATACTTAAACCGTTTACATCAGACCAAGCGTTCTCATTACTATGAGTATATTTACCAGGAAATTTGTAAGAATAATTTGTTGACATCTACCAGGAGTGACTTTTAGCATAAAAAAAAACCAAAACAAAAAAACGAGACACCTTCCATGTCCATATAAGTCCAAACATTGAAATCCTCCTAAATCAAAGATCTCTAGTAGATGTTACAAGTATGCTTATGTGATTTAGATATCGTGTGTTAATAACCTGATAACAATAAAAGAAATTATAAATACAGATACTGGTCCTGGAAAACACTAGTTGTGTAATTAAGTGTGATTTCTTCCACTAAACTGCCCACAGTAACAGCATTTAATTATATATATATAAACAAACGGTGGTGGAAAAAAGTTAATTCAGCCACTTTCTCCTAATTTATCGTTGTGACGATAAATCAAAACTTTTATCACGACCAGAAAATGATCATGATGATAAACCATGCAATAGTTACCTCTAGTCGAAAGAGAACACGGCTGTTCGATTGATAAAGGTAATAAAGGTTTCAGAGTAGTTACTGTTCCATAAATGCCTCTTGACTCAAAAGCAATTAGTTCCTAATATTGATTTTTCCCCTTTACATTTTTTCTGCCACTACAATAAAAGATGCATTTATTTTAAGGCTTTTAGCCCATCTTTACCTTTTAAGTGCAAATAAATAAGATCTAAATTCATCATTTCTGTTTTAGTCGCCAAAGTCCGAAAACCATAACAGACGATCAAGAACATGAACGACAACGTTAAATGTCCAGCATTCTTCTTAAGAAAAGGTCATCAGTTTCTCAGATATATTTGAAGTTAACGCTCTTGTTCTCTCTTCAGAGCAAATCTCGACGGGTTTCACTCAAACATGGAGGGCAGCTCTCCATTTCCAGCTCTCCTCTCGCCGAACACTGAGCGCTCTTTCGCCCAGAGACTCACCGAATCTCTGCAGGAACCCAACAAAGGTTCCTCCTGTCCTGTCCCGTCCTCACTTCAGGACTTTCACGGAGCGTCGGTGGATCCCGCGCGTTTAAAACCAAGGTGAGCATCACGACACGTCGTCCCTCAGCTTCCGCTGTTGCGCCGCATGAAGGCGTGGCCCCTGACCCGGTGCCGCATCTCCACGAAGCTGAGGGGTCCCACGGTGATGTCGGCGGGCCCCATCGCCTTGAACCCCGACTTCTGGTAGAAGGGAACGAGGAGGTCCTCACACATCAGGACGGCCCGCCGCACGTCGGGCAGACAGCGCAGGTACTGAAGGTAGCGCCACATCAGGATGGAGCCTTTCCCCTGTTGCCTGAAGGTCCGGTGGACCGCCAGGACGTGGATGTGGACCGTGGTCCCCCGAGGCTTGTGGAGCGTCAGGGCGTCCTGGTGAGACGGGGGTAAAGAGGAGAGCTGTGGGTGTAGGCCAAAATATCCCGGAGGGTCCAACATCTTAGAAAAGTATATTATTATTATTTTTTTAAACTTTAAATGTAAATATTTATTTAAACGTTTATATTTAAGGGTACATTTATTTATTCATGAATTAATTTAGTTTTGTCCCTTTTGTCCCTCCATATCCCTCACAGGTCATATCACTATGATTCTGAAAGCCCTTCATTTTATATCTGATAATTAGACAGTCTATTATATTTCATGATATTTCTAGAACTGTCTGGATCCAGTAGCCGTTTACTTGAAACTCTTTCCTCCGTCTATATCCATCCAGAAATATTTGGCCCATGTAGGATTATCAGGATCTGCTAAAAAACACCCTGAACACGGCCCCATAACCCTCCCACTCCTCCTCACCATGGTCAGCCTCTCCTGGTCCCACAGAGAGCCGATGATGAACGCCACCAGGCGGCCCTCCTCGAACCAGCCGAGGGAAAGCTCCGGGCAGAGCGTGAGGAAGTGCCGCACCTCGTCCAGGTGGAGTGGACACTCTCCAGACACGGAGATGAAAGCTGCGAGAGGAACAGAAGGGGACAGTCAGCAGAACCGTAACAGAGCGGAAAACTGGACTCGATGCAAAGATTAGGGGGTGATTATCGTATTGCTTGAATAATCAATATCTTGTCAGATAACCGTTGTGATTAATTGTCACAATGATAAATGATAAGATTAGTGATGTTTAAAAACTTTGCAGAACAGTTTTATTTTACGTTCCTCCCACTGATTGTTCCATTAGATAGTCCCTCCAGAAAAACACGATTCTTTGATCACAGAAAATCCTGCAAAATCAGGGAAAGGGCGCATAATATGCAGGGTCGTGCAAAATTCATCGCATAAATAGCATCGAAGCGCAGAAATCGTAGAATTATGTAAATTCACCTGATTTTACTGATCCTGCATTTTTTCATTAAACTTTAAAATCATTGATTATTTTCTTACTTTTGACTGAAACTACCCACCCCAGCCAAAAGTGAATGGTCGAGCGTGTCGCATAATTATTTCACCACCCAGGCACATCAGCCTGTCTGCTATGTTGGATGTGGCGGATCTGACCAACACATCCTCCAAATCAAAACGTGCAATGAGTCCGAAAATGAATGTCTCTAAAGAAACGTCATATATGGTCGTTTTCTTGTCTAAAAACGTCATATATGGTCGTTTTCTTGTCTAAAAACGTTATATATGGTCGTTTTTTTGTCTA
>JAVLVB010001108.1:1825693-1853965 GCA_032876305.1 Orestias chungarensis
ACCACCCAGGCACATCAGCCTGTCTGCTATGTTGGATGTGGCGGATCTGACCAACACATCCTCCAAATCAAAACGTGCAATGAGTCCGAAAATGAATGTCTCTAAAGAAACGTCATATATGGTCGTTTTCTTGTCTAAAAACGTCATATATGGTCGTTTTCTTGTCTAAAAACGTTATATATGGTCGTTTTTTTGTCTAAAAACATCATATATGGTCGTATTTTTGTCTAAAAACGTCATATGTGGTCGTTGTTTGTCTAAAACGTCATATGTGGTCGTTTTTTATCTAAAACGTCATATATGATCTTTTTTTATCTGGTCGTTTTTTTGTATAAAACGTCATATATGGTCGTTCTTTTTTGTTTAAAATGTCATATATGGTCGTAAATGGACTGAACTTCATCCAGCGCCTTACTATAGGGAGCTTTAAGTTAGTTACAACTGGCTTTGTTCTCATACATATTCTGTATTTCATAACTAAGCAATGTTCGTATTTTGTACTTTTCCACTCTCATACCATGTTATAGATGACCTTAAATGGTGAAAGTCTCAATAACTAAATAATGGCGGGACTAAACAACTGCGTCAGCTATGCTGTCATGCTGCTTACTATATTTGGGAGAAGCATGTTTATTCTCCCTACATTTGCAAACAACAATTCCCACGTTTTTCACATTAGTCAGCATATTTTCGCACTTTGCCTCATGTTCATTAAAGAAAAGAAAGAACGAAATGCCACAGAATTCACCACAAAATCAAAGACTTTTGCCTGCGTTTTTCTGGGGTGACTTGATTAGAGTCACGAAATTCTTTTTTATGTTATCGTTATCATGATATTACTTCAAGGTATCTTAATAAAATGTTTTATCCATATCGCCCCAATCACTACCTGAGATAGAAAACCCTTTAAGCTAAAATTTTAGTTTTTATTTAACCTTTATTTAACCAGGAAGTATCCCACTGAGACCTCTTGGGAGTCCTGGCCAAGAGGCAGCAGCAAACACAAAATACAGTTACGTATTTACACAGGAAAGACACAGAGGTTATAAAGTCAGAATGAAAAACAAGTTCATAATGTAGAATTGACCTCAACAACTCTCAATTTGGATTTATAAGTGCTCAAAGAAAGGATTCAGTCAGTTTCCAGTCTTTCTATAGCCAGTTTCATGTATAAGGTGCAGAATAAACAAAATATCTTATTCTGTCCGGGCAAAAGGGACAGAAAGTAACAAATGCTCTTACGAGGGAAGAGAATAAGATTCCCCGAGTAATTAAAGTACAAATGTATGAAGGTAGCAGTCCCAAAATGGCCTCATAATGAACTGGCTTGATGCAGTGTTTGGTAACGGGGGACAATTGGTATGTTTGGATGATTCAATTGAAATAGATTATCTTGTAAAGTGCCTTGAGATTACAAGCGTTGTGAATTGACACCATATGAAAGCAACGAAAGAAAAGAAACAAGACAATTGTACACTGATAAATAAAGTTATTTCCTCCATTTTTCATCGACACATCTCCTGTAAATCCCCAATTTCTGGCTCGTAATCTGGGGGGGATGTTTTCAGAGGGTTTTTAATCATTTTCTCATGTATATTGTTTACCTGTGCAGCCCATTAGCTGTTTAAAGCAATTTATGAATAAATTGATGATTATGATGATCAAATATTGGAAACAGGTTTAGATATTTTCTTTACAAGATTTCACTTAATTTAAAACCGTAAATTAAAAAGGAACTTGCATTACATTACTTCATTTTATTATTTATTTACCTAATAAAATAGATGTAACAGGTTGGAGTCCCTTTATAAAATAAAATTTGAGCCAAAGCTTCTATTTCTGATCCACTGCAGCTTCCACCGACATATCTTTGGCTAAATAACATCATTACTCAAAACTGCAACAAGTTCAACAACAGTCTCGAAACAATTATAACTAGTTAAGGCTGTCAACCGAGGATTTATTTGTTCACTTTACCACTTTCTAAACAATTACAACTTCTCCCCTAACGCTCGACTGAATCATTATTAAACATTTGAGTCTATTCCAGCTCCTCTGATTTTGCCGTTCTTTGAAACCACTGCCTCACGTTAAGAAGCTTGGCTCACTAGCAAGTTTGACTTTAGCATTAGGCTAAACGAGCTAAAGCTGGAGATAAAGTTCAATTCTCAAACACAAAAGAAACTTTTTCAATCACAAATCCAATTCAATTTCCTACCTTTTGCTTAGTGGACACATAACACAACTCAAAGAGTCATTGTATATGGTGATGGTGTGGGAAGGAACTAATTGGGACTCTGACTGGAGACCGCTGCTGTATGGGAGCCTCATGACTGTCATGTTAACACCATCAGTTGTTGGCAATCCCTGCTAATCCACCTCGTTTGCTTTTGCTACTTCCCTTTAAATTTTATCCTGCCATCTAGTCAGAAAAGTGGTAGGAACGGATCATTTTATTCATAGAACTAGGTGAAACTATCAAGTTTTTGAGTAAAAAGTTGAAATATAAAAACATCTTTAGGGGAAATTTTTTTATTTTTTACGAAGAGGAATTATTCTATATAATGGTAGCATGAAGTAAATTATACCTGACAAACACAAAACAACGCAAATATATGTTAAAATATACAACACAGAGTGTTTTATACTTTTGTTGCCATTGTACGAGTATTAAGGAATATTATTTGTAATTATTTAACACATTTCTTATAAGAGTGTGTAAATACTAAAACCCTTTCTTGGATATTTTATTTTATTTTATTTTATATGCATGTTAAATACGCCCACAGCATGGATTAAAGATCCATTGCGAGCTTAACTCACTAAAGTTTACTAAGAATCTCTTTATTTAAATTTGAGTAATTCTTGTTTATTGTTAATTGATCGCCATAAGCTTTACTTATTCTTCCTGGAGTCCATCATTAAAAACAAACGTAATAGAACTGGAAACTATTAAATAATATGATTTCAAATTTAGGATACATATCAAAACAGCTGATTAGAGTTTAAACCAAAATATCACTAACTTTATGAACTAATGAAGGCGTTTCTCGGTAAATGTCCCCTCTAGGCCCGGGTTTACCTTCTCTCTCGATCTCAAACACGCTGAGCGCGTCCTCCGGGCTCAGCGAGCGGAACTCGCTGGCCGGCAGCGTGTGGCGGCGGCTCTGCGCGGCCGGGGATTGCGCTCGGTGCGGGGGCTGCGGCTTCAGGAAGGGCAGCGCGCTCAGCATGGACATCCTGCGGGAGCTGGTTGCCTCCAGAGGCGGGGAAACAACAGACGAGGATGCAGGGTTTTGTATCCAGGTCCAGTCGGGAGCAGCAGTCTGGAGGAAGGTCTCGTCCAAGCGCGTCGGGGTCTGTGCGTAAAAGGCTGGAGAGGCGCCGGGAGGATTTATAGCAGCACGCAGGGGCGGCTCTCTCTAATCCCGGGGTCACCTGCGAGCCCAAAGCCTCCTTTCCCGGTGGGTAGCAGGAACAATAACATATTTACCCCATGCTCTTAGAGTGATCCTTGTCATGCGATTTAGATTTAGATTTCCCCGATCATGCGTTGGAGATTTTTCAATCTCCTGAGTTTAAAACAGACCAGATGAATCTCAACGCAAACAAATCTGACCAAATATGGGTCTCTGCTTCGTGTTTTCCTTGAATAGAAGACTGTCAGCCAGCTGAGTGTCGCTCCTTTTAAGCTTCAGTTTACTTCTTTCCCTGCCTTATTTTGTCCTGTTCTGTAAGAGGATTACAGGATGTGTAGGAGTTTGTTTGTCACCTCAAAGCATTAAAGGCACTGATCTTTTTTGGACAAACATTATTCATGTAAGATGTGGAAAATCCACACACAGAACAATTGGTTCACTAAACATGGCAAAAAGAACAGAATCGAATCATATTATTATTAAAATGCAGAACTAAAATCTTTCTTTACTTTAACTAAGGAAAAAGTCGATAATAGATGAACCTTCACTTTGTTTGATGAATCAGCCTCCAAGCACATATATTTTTATCACATTTTAAACTTTTTTTAAAATAAATGTAACTAGCACATTATATTACAGCTTTATGTTGTCTATATTTTCTTCTATAAGTAGAAATGAATCATTGTTATGATGTTGTGAAGTTGATTTTGGTGCTGCATTTTAAATATTTTATTACTTCCGGGTAAACTTATTCAAAATAGTCGTTTGAAAAAATAGTGGAATTTTAGTCGTCTCGATAACACAACACTTTACTTTTCGTACTATTATAGTAGACAGCAACTGTATCCATTTTTAATAGTTTTTTGTCCTACGCCTGATAGACGTGAGGAATTTTGTTTAGCAGCAAACATGTTTGACGTATTTGTGGATAATTCATGCTTGAGAGGCTTCGTAGCTTAAGAGGCGAGTGAGAGTTGTGGAAACTTGGAGTTGGACCATGTTCGCCTCCGGTCCGAAAGACACAACTGAATCTGCCACAGCAGATGAAACCATGAAATCTACAAGGAAATCATTCATTCTGTGTGGCCTTGTCAAAGTCTAGTGTTAAATCCAGTTGAGATGTTTGGAAGTCCTAAAATGTCACTGAAGGAATAAACTTGTACAATGAACAGAGGTGTAAAAGATTTATTGACAGCACAAAAGCTTGGTGTCAGTTATGTTTAGGGGCATTTTCTTTTGGCTGCTTTGGAGAACCGAATCACTTCATTCATAACATTTTCTTTGTTTTCCACAGGAAATTAATGTAAGAAATCTCATGCATAAGAAGTTAGAAAGCCTGAAGCATTAAAACATCAAAAGTGCAACTATGTGAGAGTATGAACTCAGCAATGCCTCCATTTTTTTGTATTAAATTATCTTCTGAGATAATGAGGATTTGATTGAAAATTGATTTTTGATTCAATCTTTAGGTGGGATTAATTTATTTAAACGAAAAAAAATCTCAAAGTTTTCAGAACTTCTCCATAATAAGCTTTACTTTTGTTTCATACAAAGACTTTAAATCTGCTGTTAAGAGTAAATCAGACTTGAAGCTGGACAGATGTAACAGGCTGATCATTTCTCATATCTTCATGCTTTTGTATTTATCCCTTTTTGACTGCAAGCAGATTTGCTTTATTTCTATTCATCAATTTGGGAACATTTTAGACCAAATGAAAAATGAAAATCATGATTTTTGTAAATTATGATATATATATTTTGAAAATAATTATATGTTTATATAATGTTATTATTAATACAATTATTAATTATAAAAAAACGCATGTTTTTTCAGATTTATCATTAAATGAAAACAGAATACAATTATTTTTAAGTTTATTTGACTAAAATGTGCTTTAGCTAATATAACTAGTCTAAATGTTGCTGTGCTGATTTATACTAATAATCAATAATATGAAATAATCAAATATCCATCAATCAATCAATCAATCAAAAATACTTTATTTATCCCAAAGGGAAATTAAATGTTGGAGTATCTCATTTAACTGAGGAGTTGTTATAGATGTTGATGGCTGCTGGCAGGAAAGATCTTCTGTAGCAGTCTGTTTTGCAACTACGCTAGGGTAAGCCTCTGACTGAAGAGACTCTGTTTTCCAGTAACAGTCTCATGAAGAGGATGTTCAGGGTTGTCTATGATTTTCCTGATTTTATGTAAAATCCTTCTTTCCTTCATCAACTCCAGAGATTCCACATTTGTCCCCAGAACAGACCCAGCCTTCTTTATCAGCCTTTTTAGGTCCTTTGCTCTGACGCTGCTGCCCAAACAGATGATGGTAGAGGAGATGTCACTCAACAAAAGACTTATAGAAGATCTGCTACATCTTGCTGCAAATCTTGAAGGATTTTAGCTTTCTCAGGAAGTAAAGTCAGCTCTGTCCCTTCTTGTAGACGCTTCACTGTTGCGTCTCCAGTCCAGTCTGTTGTCCAGATAAACACAGAGGTATTTGTATTCCTCAACCATCTCCACTTCTTCCATGATGGAAATAGGGGTTGGTCTGACACTGTTTCCCCTGAAATGTACAATCATCTCTTTTGTTTTGTTCACATTCAAGATCAGATGATTGCTCCAACACCATGCTACAAAGCGCTCCACCAGCTCTTCATACTCAGCATCGTCTCAGTCTCTGATACACCCGACGGCTGCAGAGTCATCTGACTATTTCTGTAGATGACAGGAGTCTAAAGTGTACTGGAAGTCTGAAGTGTACAAAGTGAAAAGGAATGGTGAGAGTACAGTCCCTTGTGGTGCTCCTGTGCTGCTTATCACCTGGGAAACTGCAGGGGGCCCTGATATGTGCTACTCTGTTAAAACAGGAGTGCCAATAGTAGTCTTTCCAGGACCTTCATGATGTGGGATATCAGGGCAGTCCTTGAAGTCTGATGGTTGAGGTTTTTTGGGTACTGGAACCAATCAGGATGTCTTCCGCAACAGTGGGGCCTTCTCTTGGGTCAGGCTAAGGTTAAAGAGGTGTTGCAGAATGCCACAAAGCCGCTCAGCACAGGCCTTCATGACTCTGGGAATGACACCATCTGGACGTGCAGCTTTGTTCCGGTTCAGTCTCTCCAGCTGCTTCTTCACTGGACTTCTAGACACAGAAAAGTGGGAGGAGGAAGGGGCAGCAGGATCTCCTGATTTGTGGAACCAGAAGAGTCAATGATAGAGGGTAACACATCTGAGGTTTGACTGGAAAACTGTGGGTCAAAGGAGGGTGGGATGTCTGGTTGGCTGGGTGTAGGAGGAGATGATGGTGAGCTTGTTCCTGAACTGAACCTGTTGAAGAATGTGTTCAGCTCATTTGCTCTGTCCGCACTTCAATCAATCAGATAATCTTTTGGCTTGAAGCTTGTGATCTTCTTCATTCCTGACCACACATCTCTGACATTGTTCCTCTCCAGCTTACTCTCCAGCTTCTTCCTATACACCTCCTTGGTCTCTCTGATATTAACTTTGAGCTGTCTCTGTATACTGCTCAATAACTCTGTCTCGCTCCCAAAAGGTAGTTTCCCCCCCCCCATGTTTAACAGTTCCTACAGGTCACTGGGGATCCATGGTTTGTCACACACTCAGTCATAGCATTAACATCATCTCCATGTGGTTTGCAAAGAAAACTCCAATCAGTAGCGTCAAATATTAGAGCCAGAATAAGATTTCATAGCGCATTTTTAAGTACTAAAATATTTATATGTAATTTAACTTCCAGTTTTAATGCACGGATTCATACAAATATTTTGTTGTTTACTTTATAGGTTATTGATACATAAAAAATACTATAGTTAATATATTTGTTTCGAACATTATAACTGTAAATAAAAGTTTACTCTCTTACACTTTTATCACACCGTGGTAATTTTTTACACCTACATTTTTCCACGTTAAAGCAATAATATGCGGTAAAACTGCACAGCTTCATAATGTGCGTTTAAATGGCGCCTCCTGTTGGTGGAACTACAGCACTGCGCGACAACGTCCTACCCTACGTGACCCTTACGCAGCTACGTAAACACGTGCGCTTCGCCGCTTCCAGTTTCAGCTGTTTCACTCCACAGTCTTCCTCGCGCCGCTTACATCACCCCTTGACAACAGAGATGGCGGAGCGCGTAGCTGCGGATGCGGCCGCAGCAACGGCCGGAGAGGAGGAGGAGGCGGCGGCGGCAGCCTCCCCGACGCCGGGCCTGTCTCCCGCACCGAGCCCCGGCTCGGAGCCTCGGTCCGTGGCTCTGTCCCCAACGGCGGACGGCTCCCAGCGGCTGCTGTTTTCCCACGACCTGGTCTCCGGACGGTACCGCGGCTCGGTCCGGTACGGCATCGTGCGGATGATTCACGGTGAGGAGGATTTCAATTCGGATTCGGAGCTCGACGATGGCGGAGGGAGAGGCGTCGGCGGTGGTGGGGGCACAGGCGGAGGAGGAGGACGAGTCCCGGGTGGTTCGGATACCGAGAGCGCCGCGGACACCCCGAGTCGGCCTCTCGGTCGGGGATTCGTCCGCGTCCAGTGGTACCCCGAGGGAGCCAAGCAGGACATCCGAGAGACAAAGGTAGCTTCTGCCTCACCTGCTCCCACCGACAGCAGCCTGATTCCGGTGCTGCTCGGCTCTAACCTGCCTGCTGCTGCTGTTGTTTTGTTTTCTCTTTTTTAATATAAATTTAAACAGTCAGGGATAAGGATGCTGTGCCTGAAGCGACAAACCTAGCTCGCTAATTGGCTAGCATCTAAAAACACAGGCGAGCTAGCAGGCTAGCAGTCAGGCTGCTCCCCAACAGAGCATCCACACATGGCTTTACTCTGGGAAATATAAAGCTAATCCAATTAATTACTCAAGTAAAGCCACACTACACGAGTAATGGTCATAGCATCTGATTTAATATCATTTATATTTACAATAAAGTGTAAAATTATGCTTCTGGCATTTGAAAAAGCGAGATCAAATAAATAGTACATGAAACAGGGCATAATACAAAAATACAATACTTTTTTAGAGTTTTAACTATCTCCATATAAAATATCACAATCAGCAGAAAATAACAACAAAGATGTACAAATTTGTATTGTAGAATGATGTCTGGTTCTATACAAATGACTGACTAATGAAAGAAATATAAAGAATAAAATCAACATCATTACATGATACCAGAATTATATACTGTGTTTACTATCTTGAACTGTCAGAACCGGTTGTATGTTTTGTAGTAATGCAAATCTGGTTAAAAGATGTTTAGTGAAGTTACTAAGTTTTACTCAAAAGCAGCTTTTTTTAAAGCTACTTGATAACTGGCAGTAATAAAAAATTTATTTAAAAATCAGATATAAAAATAAAAATATATTCTAATATTCAAAAGATTAAAATGAAACAAATTGTGAACAAAATTCTATACTTATAAAATACGGATTTGATTTAATGCGTTAAATGTATCTCCGAATGAAATATCAAGCTCTGCTCATCGAAAACAAGAAGGTTTCACTTTCCCGTAACGTGTAAGTTTGTGTTTGGACGTAATGGATTTTTCTTTAAAACACATTCATTCAAAGAAATTAGTACATTTGGAGTAAAATAAAAGAAGTATCACGAAAAAATACCGTGTTGACGAAACAAATGTACAATGCGTTAACTGTAACTGTTGCATGATAATGAGAGGGGCCAGCGAGTTCAAACGAAAATAAGAATGGAAAAGCTCACTAACCTATTTTCCTTTTCTGGATGGGACCAGGAGAAACAGATTGTAGCTATCTACGTTGCTTTGCCTCGTTGTGGGTTTTTGTAAGTGAAAGGTTCTGGTCGGCCATTCAGGCTGTCATAACAATGGTTCACCAGTGTTACTCCAACAATAACATTAGGAGACCCTACGTCCTGAAAAAGCTCCCATCAAAGCCTTCACTCTGCTGCTTTGAGTATTTAGTTATAAAGAGCTCATCTTTACTTCTTACGCTGCCAATTTTACTTTATCTCATGTTTAACGTCTAATTTAAGTCTGTTTTATTTGTATTTGTTTTATAGACTAAGACAAAATAATGGATATGTGGATTTCCAGTTCATATATGAAGAAAATCTGAGAAATCAAAGACAGTTTTTGGTAGAAAACATTAGTAAACCAATAGAAACTGACCAATATAACTAAGACAGAGGAACCCAGCAGGTGGGTCATGGAAACAGTTTTGGACCCCATCATATTCATGTCACGAGGGTTTATCTGATAAGAAAATCCAGTTTTAATTCCTTAGGAAATGCTGAATGTTAAAAAATGTGAAAGATAGATCATTAGAGGCTAAAAAGCTCACAAGGCAAGAACATTTCTGGAGTTCCTAAAAAAAGGATTTGGTCCAGTGGCACAAATAAACCTGCGTTTGTTTTTGGGTTTAGGTTTGGCAGCTGTTGCTCAACACTTTGATGCAAATTTAGATACTCTACATGATGAGGTTTAGAAACTAGGATTGCAAGGATGAATCGGCCAGCTGACCGATTGCCCTTGATTTCCCTAATTGTGGCCTTTCAGATATCTGTTGATCCTTGAATGTGAAACCGACACTAACTGAAAATCAGCCGCTGCCTCTTTTTCCTTTGCAGTAGGACTGAAGGACAGACCTGGCCACCATGTCACCTCGTTATGTTTATGGTAAACAATAATCACCCCAGTCTTACCAATCATTCATCTTGGTCAGTGTCGGTTATAAAAAAATATCTATATAATTAGAACGTACTAGTCAGATTTTAAAGTTTGGTCTAAAAACTGCAATCAGTGCATTTCTGTTGGAAAACCCTGCTAGCTGGAGGAACTGGTGGGTTTATTAACTATTGTATTTATGTTGTTCACCGTTGCTTCTTTGAGAGCAACAATAAATATTGATTTCAGCTCCGACTTTGGGGTGGTGGCCTATCCTGCAGCCCTGATGAGCGCAGATTAAATTTGTGGATGAAGACAGATTTCCACATGTGTAGAAACGTAAATATTTGTCCACATATATATATATATATATTTTATTATTATTATTATTTTTGTTTATTTATTTTTTACAAATATAATCAAATGAGTTGTTGTGATGTTTTGTTCTAGTTTATATAGGCTAACTGGTCTTAACCGGGCCCGATCAATTACTTTCAAATGACTGAAAACAAAAGAATAAACGTTTGGGTCCGTATCGGCAATCTCCAGCTTCAGGTGTTTTATGAAAACTGAGCTATTTTGCGTCTGAAAGATTTTTGTTTTGAACTGCGTATGTTTTATAACATTTGCATAGATTTTCCTTAAACATAAAAGGCTGTTTGTATGATCATATTCCAGTATTTCCGTGGGAATTATCATATTTCTGTTTGCACGTTTGTATGAAATGAATGCTTATATCAGGCTTAAAGACAGCAATAAGGTAAAAAAAAAAAAAAAAAAAAAAAAGATAAAATAGATAAAAACAGATTGGCACTAAAGGTTTTTGGACAAAACTGTTGAGGCATAAAATGAAAAAACATTTAAAGAAAAGTATACATGAAAATAAATGCAGTTTTTACTAATTTATCCAAGTTTTCATTGAATAGTTGCACTAATATGCTACAAGTAAATTGTAAATATAGTTTTTTTTAAACAAGTGGGTTTTTTTAAAATAAAACTTTTTTAATAAAAACATCTTTGTTAATTTTTTTTTTTTTATGGTAGATATTTATAATTGATTGTCTTTTAAAAAAAAGTTTTACAACCTCTCTGGTTTAAACTGAAGATTTATAAACACGTGACATAAACACAGCCAGCCTTGCGATCTAATAGGTCGACATTTTCAATTAGGTCTTCAAGACCAATCATGAAGCTGTAACATCAAGAAGAGCTTTTAAACAAGAACACTCGGCACTCCAAAGACAGAACCACAGACTTAAAGATTTTACATCGGAGTGTTTCTATGGAGGCATAATTTTTGGAAATCCTAAATGACAAATTTCGTAGTTTGAAAAAGTGTGTAACATCACTAAATTTCATTCTGCGAGGTTACCCGAACGTATTGTCACAAGATCAGAACAAGAGGAAGAAAGCTGAGAAATAATAAAGCTAAATCCGACACTGCTTGCATCAGCCGCTGTTTACATGCAGATTTAGGATGCCTGGCTTCCTCTGGTGCAGAATTGATAAAAAGCGACCTGACCGGTCAGACAGCAGACTCGATGAAAACCATCGGACACGTATCCTATTTAATACCTCATATGAAATCGGCACAAACAACACAGGGACGATCACACTACTGTGAAAAAAGACAAAAGTTGGTTGCATGCGGCTTTAAAGCATCTGAAAAATGTGACTGGTCTCTTATTGAATGTGGCATTAAAATAACAAGTTATCTCAAAAGCTGCTGGAGGAGAACGTTTCCTGACACCCTCCTCCAAAACTCCCCAAAGTGGCTCAATAATATGTAGATCTGGTGACTGTGCAGGTCATGGGAGATGTTCAACTTCACTTTCATGTTCATCAAACCAATCTTTTACCAGTCTTGCTGTGTGTATTGGTGGATTGTCATCCTGAGACACGGTACCGCCTGCAGAATACAATGTTTGAACCATTGGATGCACATGGTCATCCAGAGTGGTTCGGTAGTCCTTGGCAGTGGACTACTGACTACCATTTAGCAAGTATTGGGCCAAGGGAATGCCACGATATGGCAGCCCAAACCATCCCTGATCCACCCCCATGCTTCACTCTGGGCATGCAACAGTCTGGGTGGTATGCTTCTTTGGGGCTTCTCCACAGCATAACTCTCCCAGCTGAGGGAAAACGGTAAACCGGAGAACAATACATGTTTCACATTGTCCACAGCCCAAAATTTGCGCTCCTTGCACCATTGAAACTGACGTTTGGCTATAGCAGCCCAGCCGTGTATATTGATCCTGTGGAGCTCCTGAAGGACAGTTTTGGTGGAAACAGGAGAGTTGAGGTGCACATTTAATTTTGTCCTGATTTGGGGAGCCGTGGTTTCATGATTTTTGGATCTGCTTCCTCATGCGTCCACAGTTAATCCTGTTGGATGTGGTGTGTCCTTCTTGGTGGTATGCTGACATTACCCTGGAAACCGTGGCTCTTGGTACATCACAAAGACTTGTTGTCTGGGTCACAGTTTTGCCAGCAAGACATGCACCAACAATTGTCCTCTTTTGAACTCTGGTATGTCACCCATAATGTTGTGTGCGTTGCAATATTTTGAGTAAAACTCTGCTCTCACTCTGCGAATTGGATCTCCACACTCTGCTCTCACTGGTGCATTTAATGAAGATTGGACACCAGGCTGGTCCAATTTACCCATGAATCCTCCCTCACCAAAATGACATGTTTCAGTTTCATTGTCCAACCCCTGTATGTTGCAAATTCTGTTGGTTTCCAGTAAAACCATCACAAAAGAAAGAAAAATGTACATTCACTTCATTTTAATTGACCAATATTGTTGTGCTTCAGTTTAATTTAATACATATATATAGTTAAAAAACGGTAACGTATTCACTAATAAAGTAATTTATTACACCACAGTTGTTCACATGGGGAGGAACATTTAGTAGATAATGTGGAATTAATTATTTGTGTTCTATTTATTACGGTAATCGCAATATCATACTTTTTAATACTATATTGATGGACCCCAATTATTAAGAATGAATTGGCGCAACATGATCCTTACTATAGCTGAAACAACTAATCGATTAAAATCGATTATTCAAATAGTTGACAACTGGTTTAGTCATCGATTAGTTGCTTTAGAATCCTGTTTTACCGTAAGCTGTCTATTGTTAACACAATCTTTTATATCTGCGGTCAATATGTGGCAGTAATGAGGTACCTAACGCTGTGATCTACCAGTGGAGCAGTAGAAGAAGAAATCGGCCAGTCTTTAGCCTTGTTTTGCTAGCGCGTGCTCTGTAGCCCTTTCATTACTGACGTGAACTTGACAGTAGACTCACAGAAAAAGAATGTAGATGAGAGATAATGTATCAAATGCATTATTTAAGATGAAATTATATGAAATAAAAAACTTTAAATTTTACATTTTTTTAAATATACAAATAAAGTTTTTTTTAATACTCCTATTGTTTGGTACACAACATTTCTAAGCCTTCCCTGAAGGCGTTGAAGGCCCTAAGGGTTCCCCACTGCTGATATTAGTCCGCCCAAACTTTCATATAGGTGTCTGTTAGATGTCAGAAATATTTGCAGCCATCATTGCTTTAAATGACCAATTATTTTCCTATTGAATCCCTTAGTTGCACTGAGTGGAGTCCCTTTCGTATAACTAGATGACGCGTGGGCTTTAAGCTGGGGCTCTACTAATTTTCTGATTAATCGGGATGAATAGATTGTTGAAATAATCCCTAGCTAATTTAATAATCAAATATTCAGGAAAAAGCATGGACACTCGGAAATATGAAACATTTGCGCAAAGAACAACATGCTTTAAGCAAAAAACAAAAACAAACAAAATATATATACATTTTTTAGCTTAGATGAAAACCCTTCAATTATTCATCCATCCATCCATTAATCCATCAATTCAAACAGAACCCTCACCCTGCTTTTTTTTGCCAAAAATGTTCTTTGGAATATAAGATGGAAATAAAAATGCTGAGCAATTGATTGAGCAGTTATTAATATAATTGTTAGTTGAAGCACCACATAAATGAAACAGACTTTTTTTTTAATCCCTCTTATCATCTGTTCCTTTATTTGATTTAGTGTTTTTGCTTCATGTCGTAATCTGGTAAATGCTTAGAGTTTCTCCCCAGTCGCTTGTTTTTTATCTGCTGTACTCCTTGATCCCAAAGATGGCTGCATCTGCTCCATGTTGATTAATGAACCACACCGCGATGTCCGTATAGATAACGTGGGTTTTTTGTTTTCTCACAGATGCATCGCGATCGACCAGATCAGATTTTGTTTTTTCATTATTGTGTCTCCTAGGAAACTCCTCCTCTATCTAGAGTTTTCTTTTAAGTGCTTTAACCGGCTCACTTTCAAAGTTAACAGGGTGAACTGGTTTGATCTGGGTGAGTAGCTCTTTATCTATCACCTTTGAAAATACCTGAATGGTTAGATTTCTTAAGTGGTAATTAAATATTCTTTCATTTTCTATTTTTAAGTAGTTCCAACCCGCAGAAACATTTGCAACTCTAGGTAGCCTATTCCATCAGATTTTATATTAACTAAAGAGCAACCTTTGCTCATTTAAAGAGACACTTTTTACCCCGCTGCTACTTAATAAAAACCAATTATATAGATTAGTTATGAAAGCAAAAAAAACCCCACAGATTTATCTTATTTTTTAGATTGAAATGAATCCTCTTCTCAAAACCCCCCCCATAGTTTTGTAGAATTAAAGAAGCCTTTTCTATGCAGTTGAAGTCCTGATCTGATATTAATATTGGATATCAATCCGATACCAGCCAAAAAAGAAAACGATGTCAAGACCTCCCTAGTTTGAAGCCGATTACTTTTAAAAATGACATTTACATTTTTTTTTGCGATTATAATGTGCAGATTTTATTGAAGATTTTACAAAAAATTAAAAGTTGTTCCGTCCATAATAGAAAACCTGTCCTGTTTGGTTTTGTAAGGGCCACAGGTTTCAGATCCCTGCCATAGACCTCACAGAGGTAGTAGATCCTCGGGAGATCCAGTGTCGACCTCATGTAACATATTTCCATGCTCTAGAATTGACTGTAGATGCTCACGGTTCTGCTGATGTGCGTTTGGTACGGTGATACCAACAGGCCTCTGCATCCTCTCGCTTAAGGTGAAGTGGCGGCTTTATAATCTGGGTCACAAAGCTGCTGGAGTTTAAGCAGGTGTTTCAAGAAAGCAACCTACTATTCGTACAACTGTGATGGGGAACACACATTGTTTTTTGTCTGCAATCTCTTTATCTAAAAGCATCACCAGCAACTGATGTTTGTTGTTTGTGCTGCATCCTTCTGTTAATACTGCTACGATTTACTGAAGCTTTTAACTAGTTTGTTGCTTTAATGTCTGTCTTGAAAACTTTTGAGTTTTGTCTCATCAATACATACAATCTGGGTCATTTTGTTATTTTTGTCCTCTTTGACTTCGTTGCACCAGCCTTGTCCTCCTGTTTGTCCTCAGTGTGCTGTAGCCTCGTACTTGTCATCAGACACTGAGCCGGGATCACGCTTGATTTGTTGGAGGTGAGAAAGTTCGCAAAGCAATCGCAAACTCGATTTCAGAGAAATACAAGCATTCAACCCACTGCTTTCTGTAAATGTTTATACTGTATTGATATTTTTCCTCAAGGCAACTGAAGCCAGATTTCAGTTTAACCTTGAGATCTCTGATTTTAAACACACACAATAATAATGCGGCATGTTAACTTTTGTTAAACATAAACAAAACGTTAGAAATACATGGTGTCACTAGGCGGATGAAGGGAAATTAGAGCAACGCACGAGCTACTGTGGCGGGTTTGCAGTTTATAAGGGAAGCAGCATTTAATTGACCTGTGTGCGGCGGTCGTGGGCCCAGGTTGCGGCAAGTTTGCTCTGCTGCCAGTAGATAAGAAGGAAAAACTATAACTTTTGCAATGTGATGTTACATTTCTTGTCCTCAAATAATAATAAAAAAGCTCAAATAACACCCTAATTCTTCATCATAAATCCCAGATCACCTTAAAATGAGATACTGTAGATCCAGAGCAGGAGGAAAGAGACAAGGAGGAAGTTCAAACCATCTCTTACATTGAATTATAATAGGCAACGTGAGATTGTCCGCTAACACAACAGAGGCTGTGAACCTTTATAGATGACGGTACAACAAAGCGCTCCTCAAGAACATTGCAGACAATTTGTAGAATCGTCTTTGTCAGACTGATATACAGAAAGTCTTAAAGCAGAGGCTTTTCCAGACCTGCAGTGACACAGACCACTACAGGAGATCTTCCCTGCCCCTGAAAATCAGCATCAGCACGGCAACTCTTTGTAGAAACCTGGATAAAATGATTTACCGACAATTTTTATTTTCCCTTTGCGATTAATAAGATACTTTTGAATGTGATATGAATCGATTTCAACTGTTTGAAGAAGAAAAAAGATAAAATTGGAGGATATAAATTAATAATAAATGGTCTAAATGTCACATGGATTGCAGCTGTTTCCTTTTGCTGTCAGTTTCTTCTTGCAGAACTTGAAATAAACCATAACAATTATACGATTTGATGGCAATAAGAAGGCGGTTATCATAAAGGCAATAAATTCACACATAAGAAACAAAAAAATATGTTCGCTAAAATGTGGACTTTGTAAAACTTTAAGTTTTGTATCTATAGTGACACATTCATACAAAATTACAATAATATCTACTGCCCGGTGACCCTAATTCATCAGGATAAATTCCATAATTGGTACTTCTTTGCTTCTAGGTTTTTTTTATTATTGGGAGAATCCACATTGTCGTAAGATTGAGATCAACTAAAAAGATTTTCTTCAACTTCTTCTTATCCTCCACCGTGGATAAATCGAAGCCGTCTCGTTAACGGTCCATAAATCTAAATCTGAAATTGTCCCCCAGGAAGCCACACCTTAGTCACACGTTCTTTTAAACATTCGTCTCCTACAGACTCTGCTTCCCTCTCCTCCATCTCCTCCGTCTACACTGCTGTATCTTCCCTTTTGCCCTGCTTCCTTATTTATTACCTTCCCCACTCAGCTCCAGATTCAGCACCTTCCCCGCCTCTCGACGCTCTTGCAGGCCGCTATTTAGCGCCGCTGATGTACCGTTGTGCTGACTGGCCAGTTGTCCAGCTCAAATAATGGATCCCTCCTCCCGCTGCTCGGACCACACCTGCATGCATGCATTATAGATCCTGCACTGACTTGCCCTCGTTCCTGTTTCTCTCCTTGCTTCATCATCTCATCCTCCTCGTTTTCCTCTGCAGTATCGGTCCAGCCCACATGGGAGACTGTGTCTTCTCTGTGAGCCCGGTCGTACCCCCCTCCCAAACCTCTTACTGTCGCTGCCATCTACATTGCTGCTCTCTCGTCTATTTCTGGCTCTTGCTCTTCTCATTTCTTCTCTCTCCGTCTCCCTTCTGGGATCTGTCTTGACCTCCTTCTTGTTGGACAGGCGGCTGCCTATTCTTCTTCTTCTTCACCTCTTTCTTTGCCTGTCTTCGTTTTCTTCCCGTCAGCTTCCTCTGACCCCTCCCTTGCACCACGTCGCCATCTTCTCTTTCCTTCTTCATTATTGTCTCTCTTAAACCTTCTTGTACGTCTGATTTGCTTCTACATCAGAATGTTTGTTTGAATCCAGCCTTATTTATATTTTATCAATCTTTTCCCTCTGACTTTCAGAAGTTGGTGCTTTTTTCCAGATTTTGATGTCGGTTTTTCTGTCGGTTCATGTTACCCAGTCAGGAGATTGCTCCGTAATAGGCCGTCTGTGCCATTAGTCCTATCGTCATTTCCCATCGGACTCGCCGGATAAAAGGCCTTGTGCCTGCTCTCTCTATAATAGAGCTCTGGATCCTTCCTGTGCGGTCCAATCAATAGGCTTCAGTCCGACTGCAGGAAGCTGAGAGGTGTACCTCTGAGAATCCCGACTCACATTTATGGCCACGTAGACACACGCAAAAACTATTTATCTGTGATACGAATTGACATGACTTCACCTGTTAATGAAACCAGTGAGTTCGTCAACAATCGGCAATCTCAATTTAAACCTAAGTGGAACTCCCCTTACCTGGAGCAACAAAGCCCAGCTAACCTTTGAGGAAGAGTAAATGGTGAAGCGTTTATTACATTTCCAAAACTCAAATGGAAGCCAAAGAAATTGTAAAAGATGTATTAAGGCCTGTCGCTTAACTCATGAACGATCCAACCATGATTGAGAGTAACTACTGGATTTCGGTCTCCATGAAGGTAACTAGAAGTAAATCTCCTGTATTTTGTTTTAAATACATTGTAATAGGGCTGCACAATATTGGTGGGGGGGGGACAACACTAAGTAAAATGTCACTGCCTCTGTTACCTCCTTCCATCGCTTGATTGTCTTTTCATAAGCGGCCCCTTCATTAAATCCTTGTGATGAAGTCATCTGCTTTGACTTGACGCTGGCTGATGTCCCCGCTTGCGGTGCGGTCCAACATGCGAAATGTATCTTCTGCACACCTTATAAATCACAATGGTTTGTGCTTTGTCGTGCGAAGAAAAACTAAACCAATTCCTCACTATGGAAGTAAAATTATTTTTTGGGACCAACTCCTCCCTTTCACGTTCATCCAGGTTGCACACCCCAAATTTAAGGGTTGCTGGATTTATCCTGGGAGAGACTGGGGGATGAGAATAAGCCTAATCTTAAAGGACCTGGATCTGTATCAGGGACAAATTATTAAAGCATCCAAAATGGGACATTCTTTTTTAGAAAAACACACTGAGGATGGCTAAGTGTGTGTGGAGTGCCGTTCTGCTTCCACCCTTTAAAATACCGAGTTGTTCTTTGTTGTTCTGAAAGACGAGGGTGAATGACAAGCGATCCATGAGTGGAAACCGCCAGAGGCGGCGGGCGTAGCCTGAAGCTGCAGTTTGCTGCAGTCTCTTCCTCCTCCCTCATCGTGCTGCACCCAAATAACGACTATTGTAAATTAAGCTGGGAAGTCGAAGCAGATCTTGGTGTCAATTGATTCTTGTAATCAATCTGGGCCGTTCCACGTTATCTGATTGGATGGAGAAAGTCTTGATCTCAAGGCCAGATGCTGAACACACTCTCACGCGATTTGTCATCCGGGCTGCCGACGTTCTATCTTATTATTTGATCATCATTTTATCTTATTTCTAGAGCTAAAACAGTTATTTGTTGCTGTTAAAGAGTTTCACTTTCAAGTGTCCTCGTTTTATTGGAGTAACTGCCTTCCTCCTCTTATTATGCACTCAATTGTGTAAATAAAATTTTTTTCATCGAGTTGTTCAGTGTCACGTTATCACCTCACTTGCTAGAAAGTGTCCAATTTTCTACATTTAAGAGGCAAAAATATCAACAAAACAAGAAACGGAGAGTCGTTCTGGATCAACTTATGTTGTCTGACTTTTTCGGCAGACCTGTGATGATGCTGTTGAACTAATCAGAGGAAATAAAGATAAACAAATATTCTCTACATCTTGATCAGTCCTTTAAACCTCAAACTGCTCTTCAGGTGATAGAAGACCGAATTTGTAATTATCTTTATGTTTCTTCGACGGTTCAGGTCTGAGTCCATCACAGATTTTGGAGTTGATAGGCCTGTCGCAATAAACGCTAAATCAATTAATTGTACGATAATTGAAATGAGTTTGATCATTTTCACTTATCGACTTTATCGTTTTATCGGCCTTTTCCTATTTCGACACTGGATGACAAAAAGACTTGACTCTGGTTTTCTCCACTCGCCCCTCCTTTTCTCATTTTCTCAGTCTGAGGGAGGTGTAAACTAATAAATCAGGGCGGTGCGCTATTTTGTACTTCTCCAGCGTTTAAGTTAAATTAGCATGCTTAAGAAACACTTGCTGATATCGGGACAAACCTCAAAATAGAACTGGTTACAAAGTTGAACGTAACTGCACCAGTGTGGGAGCATTTTCGAACATTTTCAAGGCGAACTGCTGGACCTTTGCAAGCCGGTGTTCGGTCGAGTCGCGTTTCCACGACAGATACTGTTTCCCCTGTTTCCCCTGTTTCCCCTGTGTCTTTTTGCCGCGCCGCTTCGCTTCTAAAGAGCGGCAATACAACCAACTTGTACATGCACCTAAAGAGCAACCATCCAATTCAGTTTTCTCAGCTGGGCAAAAAATCTAGGGCGTCTCCGTCTGCAAGTTCCCGACGGTCAGTGAAGCAATTAATCGTCAGGAAACGTACAAAAAGGACGGCGCAAACCGTGTAGTTCGCCTAATTGCTACAGAAATGCTGCCCTTTAATATTATTGAAAAGCCGTAATTTTGAAAAATGTGCAAACGTTTGACAGAAGAAAAGTACGAAATCCCCAGGAAAACATGCATATCACGAACGGCGACTGGCATACATCACTGTTTTGGTTGAATGTTTTTATTTCCATTTTGTTTTAATGTTTAGTTTTTATTCAAGTGCATTTTTTGTTAACAGACACCAAGAGTCCAATGATTTATGTTTTTGGTGGTTTTGTTTATTTTATTTACCAGTTTCAGATTTAAGTGTTCATTTGAAAATGAAGTTTATTGATCTTTGACAGGACATAGTTTCAATATTATGTCATTATCATTATATCAATTTAAAATGGTCTCAAACAAAATTATCGTTATCGCAATAATTTCTGAGACAATTAATCGCTCAGCAAAATTTGTTATCGTGACAGGCCTAGGAGTTGACCTCTCATTTCTGTCTGTAGTAACTGAAACTGTGGACTGGCTCTTGAGTCCAAAGTTAATAACCTTAGTTTTGTTTCAGCAAATTTGTGATTGTGACCGGCCTATGTTCACAAAGCTTCAATAGGAATAAAACGCTAGTAAGTCTCATCAAATGACCAACATTTAGCTGTTGCTTTTGTGAAAACTTGTGCAACATTCCTGTTTTCCTTCTTCAGCCATGAATTGCTTGATAAAGAGCCATGTTTATTTTTTTGCAGTCGTTTGTCGTTGTTTTGACTCTTTCTCGTGGTCATTTCGGTGTTGATCCTAAATATATCACAAACCTGAAAAATTCACGAAGACATTGTGGTTGTCTCTGATTTATGGTTTATAACCTGTAATAATTTCATACAACCCCAACTAATACATTTGTTTTATAAAGTACTAATAAATTATTGTGAACAGAGCAAACAAGATAGTTGTGTTGAGCTTTTAGGGCTTTGTTTTTATCTGTTTAGCTACCGTTTAATTTAAAGTCCAAATGTTTGTTGTTCCACACTTTAAAAGAAAAGAAACACTTGAAGTTTGTTTCAAGGTGGGAAACGTGTTACTATGGCAGCGCACTGCAGTGTGATGCAGTGCAAGAATATTAATGAAGAAGAGCTGCAAGTGTTGGAGCTTCTCTCAGCTAAAAGGTTCAGACAGGCTTGCAGGCAAGCCGGTGTGTGTGTTTAAAGTGTGTGAGCGTGCATGCGCTCGGGCTTCAAGCACAGGAGACCTGACAGGAAGGTCGTTTGTTGTTCAACAGATTACAAGGGAACATGGCGACCGATCGATTGGATCCTCTTTGAAAACACACACATACATTTGTACACACACACACTTCTTCTGCTCCCCCAGAAATCAGAGTGATTGTGTTTCGATGACAAATCAGAGTTACCGCCAAGAAGAACCCAGGCGTGTGTGTTCGTGTTTGCAGCCCTGTACTCTCACTGATTGTAGGAAGCGTTTGCTATAATCAGGGTTTCAAAGGTTATCCTGACCTAAACGGTCGTCTCCTGCTGATCAAGTTTAACCCGAGTTCTACAGCAGCATCGATTCAAACAAGTTTTACGTCGACCAATATATAATATGCTTGGTATATTTTAATATTTAGCCTTCTGATCAAATTCTCTTCTAGGCTAAACTCTAAACTTGTGGCTGTAGTTGGTTGGAGATTTCAGCAGAACTGGGCGGGGGTAGTAGCATCAGGAAGGAAATGCAACTTTTTATTTATTCATTTATTTCAGATGAACTTCAACTGCCTGCCGCAACAGTGACCCAGATTAGTATAATATGGTACTCGTGCTCTGCAAATACACTGAGGAGATTTTTCTATGCTGGTCGGGTTCAAAGAAACTAAAATGGATGGATTTAGAAGTCCGATATTTCAGAGAACGGACAAAACTCCTTCAAAAGCTTTTTTTTTTCTAGCTATTTTCATCAGAAATATACTTGTACTGTGTCACAGTTCCCTTATCACTTTATTTTAGTGTCTCATTAGGTATTTTGTAACATGAAGTACTTGATAAACCAGGGTTCCTAACATTCAGACCATGTTCGTTTTGTTGTTGTCCTTCAACGTTTAGGTGTTTTTCTGCTTCCAACAAACCTGAGTGAAATAATAAGATAACTCGCATGGCTCTAAACTAGATTTTTGACTTTATACTGTTGAGGTGATTCTGCAATTGCATTTAAGTGTGATGGACCTTTAATCCGAACAACAGCAGGCTTTGTTTCTACATTCTGGATGAATTAATAATTTATCAGCATTGACATATTTATAAGGTAAATAAAATAATTCAATTTAAATCTTCACTCATCAATAAAAGTGTACAAATGAAGTCAAAAACACAAAATAAACCAATTCATTCGTCCTTAAAATACAGGTTTCACTTTCTTGCGTGATATTAATCATGTTCACTTGAAAATATTAGCACAATGTGCCAAGTTTAGCAGAGGTTTTATGGTCAAGCTAAAAAAATACCTAGAATGTTAAAAGGCATAAGAGAATAAAAGACCAAACTGTAAGCAGAAGAGCATGTCATTAGGCATGTTTCCATCTACTGGTGGGGAGTGAATCCACCAAGTTAAATCCATCAGATGCTGATGCTACGCATGTCTAGTAAACAGGAAGTAGTAGCATTAGTTTTGTACATCAGAACTTTTCAACCTATATAAAATATTTTCATGAATTGTGTGACTATACGTCACCTTTACGCTCATTAAATGACACTTCTGTCATGGCCCGAGGGGGTCCATATCGCTTTAACCGGCACCGAGCAACTTTGAGGAGGGTGGCAGGAACCCTGCCACTCAAAACAACTACAAATGTGCTGACTACTTTACGGCATACGTCACTTCCACCGTTTCTTATTTTCAACATCATCATATGACATTGTTTCACCACAATTAGATTGGTTCCCTTATATATCTTTATCCTTCACATTGCACATCCTCAGCACATGCAGTCTGTTTACATCTGCGGGACCACAGCCTCTGGCGCCGCATCGGACTTATTACAGAATTGCGAACATGTCTGACACTAGTTCTGTAATGCGCAAATTCAAACATGACCGCTCGTTGTAAGGGTCGGGTGGGTTGGGACATTAGTGATGTACGTCATCGCGTAAATTTTATTTCCGCATTGACAGCCAGTTATTTTTCACCACCGGTCATTTTCAATGGGATTTTACATTGAAATTTTTCTATAGAAAAGATCCTCTCCTATACCTTTAATGTTCAAATATCCACTGACCAAATGTAACCAGGTTAATTTTAGTAGGGAGTTGAATACATGTGTTTTCAAATCACTGAAATGTTTTCCTGCTGTAAAATCATTAAATCTGAGTTTTTGTTTTCTCATCCAGTTGTGAAAAAATTCCAGATAAATAATAATTTATTAGTTTAGGGTAATCTCTTGAAGCTTTACTAAATAAAAACTTTTTTGCCTTTCTCTTATTTTTCCAGCTAAAACTTGAAGACAGATCTGTTGTCATCAGAGACATCGTGCGAAGGAACAACTCTGATGTAAGTGAAACGCTTCATTTCTGCACTTCTGGTAATTTTTGCACGGCTCTGCCCCCTAAATCAGCTCAGTCTCTTGTCAGTCATGGCACACTTTAGAGCTGTGCTCCATTCACTGCATCAGACACGAGTGGAATATTATTGAAACAAGCCACTTAAAGTGTTTTACTGACATTCAACAACCTAAACTGGATATAAAAGCTGCATTAAGCTTTGAAATTACCTTTTATTTCAAATTAAATCATTAATTGGTGCCTCAGGAAGTACATGGCCTCCAAACATTACAGCTTTTACACTTGTTAGAAACGTATTGATGTTAATTGTCTGTAAATTCAAGATTATATATCATTGTTTATTAAACCTAAATAATAATATAATAAAGAGTCATTTTCTGAAAACCAATTGTCTTTAATAGTGATTCAGTGGGATTTAAGAGCATAATTGTAGATGGATCAACAGCTTGGAAGGTTTGCATGTCTGTTAACTCAGTATTGAGTTGAAGCAAGGATCTTGGAGAAGCAACTATCGGAAAGAATCAGAAAACATTTTCTATAAAACAAAGAGTCAGACACATTGTTGTCAGGTCAGATATTGTTAACAAACAGGGCTGAACCATATAGGATTTGTTTATATCACAATATTGTTTTTCACTTCATGCTATATCGATAATTATCACAATATAAAGGCAATCTCAAAAGCAAAAGTTTAAATGTTCCGCAGCTCATTAGTGAGATGTGAAATCAAATCTGATTGTTTGATTTAAGTATGTTTTTTTTCTGTTCATGTACTGAAGGAACATACAAAAAACAAAGTCAATTAAATCAGTAAATAAACTAGGAACAAATTGGAAGTTCTCAGACTCTCCGGGTATTGATATTTAAAAATAGTAAAAAATAGAATAATAAAATAAACTTCTTCTGTCAAGTCTGTGCACAATAAAGCAGCGTTCAAAGAAAACATAAAATAAAATGCTACCATCTTTTATTGTGAGGCAAAAAACAATGGAAAATGTAAATCTGAACCCTTCTGAGTATAACAGGAACTGACTAAAAGGACAATTCTCAGTATGAAATAAAAATGCAATGATCAAAAAAAGATTCTCAGTCTCTCATACAGTTTTTTTTAAATAGGTAAAAAAAAAAAAAAAAGAATAAAAATAAAAAGCTCATTTAAATCATTAGAGCAGCTTTCAAAGACAGCATACATTTTCAAGATAATATACAATTTTGATATCAAAATTTAGAAGGGCTAAATCTTTAAAGGGGTTTTCGATGAAGGTATAATGTCATTGAGAAAATTGTTGCTAGCCATCATAACCCTCATCATAGCTGCCGTGATTTATGGTGCGGCCTTGAACGCCACCTCCACCACCATTAGTGGGCTGTTTTCCGCGGTTTCTCCCGTGTCTGCCACGAAAACAACAGTTGTTTTCTTTCCGAATACATTCAACCATATTTGCGATGGTATGAGCCCCCCTGCCACTTCATTGTGAGTGAAACGCTCAGTACTACTATGGCTGCTTTGAAGGCGTATTTGTGAGGATGTTTTACGAACCATCTTTACTCCCAAACTTTGAGTAGAACCACACCCACAAATGCTGCTTTGCCAACTCCTGGTGAAAAGTTTTATACAGCAATGTCGCTTGTCGCAAGTTTACAAATCTCTTCCTTTTCAGTAACGTTACCCAAGTTCTCTGTTGGTTTCTCCCCAGAAGGAACGCTCATTATTTTATTGCCGAGTCGGCTGCCGCAGCCCAAACATACACACGTGTGCTGCTTTTGCTACTGTTGTGCTGTAGGTTCAAGAATCAGTTTATTTATATAGCGCCAATTTACAACAGGTTTCATCTGAAGGCAGTTCACAGAAAATCAATTAAAATCAAAGGTACATCATAACAAATCAATTTAAAAAAGTTTCCAATCTAAGGAACCCCAGCAGATTGCATCGAGTCATTGTCTTGCAGCATTCACTCCTCTGGAATCAGCAGACCGAAACAATGGCTTGTGTTGTCGTTGACTTTACAGCAATCCCTCATACTGAGCATGCATGTAGTGACAGTGGAGAGGAAAAACTCCCCTTTAACAGGAAGAAACCTCCAGCAGAACCAGGCTCAGTACAAGCAGCCATCTCCCACGATAGACTGGGGGTTTGAAAAGACAGAAAACTAAATTAGAAACACAGGATACTGAAATAATAGAGTTTATAGCAGCAGTTGTAGAGCGTCACTGGAAGCATCTCAGCCCATGTTCTCCTCCAAGAAGCTTTCTCAGCTAACAGAACGCCAGACCAGGTGTGGCTACTATGGAGAGAAGAACACTAAGAGAAAACAAAAGGTTAACATGTCAATCTAACCGGACCTGGGTCTGTTCCCATTGGTTCATCACGGTACTACTTAATTAGGATTGCCTACAATCCAAAACTGAAAAACACAGTTCTGTCGCGATAGTAGTTTTATTGCCCAGCCCTATTTACAAACAAAGACACTTTGGAATTTCCTCGTTATTACCCAGCAGTGCATAATCCGCTTAAGTTTACGTAAGTCGATGTCAGTTGGGCTTGTATCGAGAGCTTGGTATAAGTAATCTTCCTACATATAAAGAGATACAGCAGCAAGGTTCAGATTTGCTGTTATTCAGCATTAAAAAAAATTAGGTAAAACGCTGTCAGGCAGAGGGACAACCAATTTGACTCTTTTGTTTCACTTTTAAGTAAATAATGTTAATGTTAAACTGGCTTAAACAGGGTTTAAACTACACTCCTAACATGGCGCCACACGAGGAACTAATCTATTGTCATTTCTCATCATCATGATTCATTTGTGGTCACGATAGGAGTTGTGATTTATAGCACAACAATAAATTAAGGTAATTGATGTTTAAAAACTCCAAACACTGGTTGAAGTTATTTTACTGTAAATAAAAAGTTGTCCCAGGCAAACAGATTTAAAACCTTTTTTTAAATATTTCCGGTTTTAAAGTAAAACCTCTAAATAAAATACATGTTAAAGGAGAAATCAAAGCCTAACAAGCTTTGATTTTCTCTGAAATCGAAGAACAAGCTTTAAGAGCTGCAACATAAAAACAAAACAGAAAGGTATTTCTTAGGTATTTTTATTATTATTGTTATTGCTGAAAGAGGTTGCTTATAAGAGCTTTGTTTCATCCTACATTTAAACTATTAATTAATGCTATAGTTCCAGTTCATATGAGCCACGCAGGTTTTAAACTTTTAAACTTAAGGATGAACGTAAATGTTTCTGTCCATTCATCTTTAAAGTGTTTTTTTTCTTCTTATTAATGTTTTTTCTTTTGAAACCAGCCATGCTGTCACCTCCATCTCCTGCTATTTAACTCACTGCACTGCATGGTAAACCACAGATTTGATTGGCTCAACTGAGTGAAGCTACTGCCGTAATAACTAGAATGAAGTTAACCTTCATTTTCATCTCTGACTTGTTCTGTAGCAAAAAAAAAAATCTTAATAAAAATGGTCTGTTTTTATTAATTTATCAGTTTCTAGACAGAGTCATCACTCGGTCCACTAATTATGAGTGTCTGATGTAAAATTGGTTCAAAGTAAATTATTCTAGAGCAGTTTTTGTTTGTTGGGCTTCAACTGCAGACACTTAATTAAAAAAGTCTGAAAATCAGCCAGAAATAGTTCTCTGTCACTTTTATCATGATAAATGTCACTAAATATTTGTGATATTTACTTAAGTTTACATCGCCCATTCTTAGGACGCTATAGTGACACATCCTGCGCCTCGCGCTTGATGCAAGCAGGGATGTTTTTCTGTCCCCCGATCAAAGGATCGTAACCCTACACCTAAAGACATCGCAGGAATGCTGTCGCAGTAGTCGGTGGTAGAAATCACTTTTAAAAGGACGACAGACTAAACTGCAACAACCTGGTTGAAGGTTTGCGTCTGAAAATAACCAAAATAACTCTGTAACTAAAGCTAATAGCCAACATTGAAGTTTTTATTGCATTTACAGCTTGCTCACCATTTTTGATTGAGATTTGTTTTTTTTGGTAGACCAACAATTAAATTCTTGGCATCTCAAGGCATTTAAATGTAATATTAAATACTTTGTATCAAGTTAACTAAACTTAGTAAAACAATAAAAACAAACAGAAGAAATGTCCATGAATAATAAGGTAACTTTAAAGATGATAAAGATAATGAAGTTTTTCTCACCATAATTCTGCATATGACTTTACCAAAAAGGAAGTTAATGAAAATGTTCTGGGTCATAAGTAATTTTCAGAGTAGGGATGCACAATATTAAATTGTTGCATCAGCGATAATATTGCAGTGATGATGTCATGTGCGATTTCTTTTTATTACTTTCTTTTTTCCTCTTTTTAATCTGTGTGTGACTGCTAGTTTTTTTTTTGTTCTTTTTTTTTTTTTTTT
>JAVLVB010001108.1:1869741-1895104 GCA_032876305.1 Orestias chungarensis
CACACACACACACACACACACACACACACACACACACACACACACACACACACACACACACACACACACACACACACACACACACACAGTAACTGAAACAAACACACCTGGAGGAAACAGTCGCCCGGTAAACAACAAAACAAACAACACCAGGCAGGTGAGCGCCTCACTGGATCACGACAACGGGGAGGAAACTGCAGCTTTGTGTAGCACGCCTGCCGTCGGCCCGACCCGGCCGGACGCTCTCTGCCAAACCAAACTGCCAGAGGCGGCCGCTTAAGCCGCCGTTCATCGTTTACACGCAGATCTGGAGCTTCGTTTTTGTTTGGGCTTTTTGGTTTTGTTTCTAGCTTTATTTTCTTTGAAGCTTGCTTCACATCACTGCGCACGACGGAAAACTGGACCTGCCTCCATGTCACCATCTCACGTCTACACGTTGCCTTACCCGGAAAAATCTCTGAGGATCTCGGACGTAAAAAACAAAAAAAAATAAAATGAACTCTCAAATGTAAAATTGATTGCACATGCAATCAAACATCACAAAAGAAACAGGCGGGGGAGGGGGCGCGTGCTCTTCTTTTACTGTCAGCAACGGACAAACAAAAATGACCCATGATTTTTCTGCTTTTGCCGCCAGAATCATTGCTTTGCTGCAGAATGTTTGTTGATCGGACCTTTGGTTGCTTCCTGGGGGGGAAACCATCCATCTTTGTTTACATCTTTCTAGATCACATAGTACATTTTACACTTTAACACGCCCCGACTAACGGTCCCCGAACCGAGCGCTTGCTCTGAACCCTGCCATGTTGTACTTGAACTTTGATGCTGAGATGCTGTTTTTTTTTTTTTTTGTTTTGTTTGTTTGTTTGTTTTATAAAGAGCACACTGTGCCATTTTTTGGACCTCGGAGAAAAGCTACGAGCCAACAGAGCTGCTGCAGTTTAAAACCAATAAAAAGATGAATGAGAGAGCTTGTGTGTTTCGCGTCTTCTTCTTCTGTGGTCTCCCGTTTGTTTCCGTCTTCTCCTCACTTTTTTTTTCTTGTTTTTCTTGCGTTTAGTTTTTTCTCATCGCTGCCGATCCATTGACGGTAAAATGAAAAGAAACCTGCGAACCTGTCGCCGAGCGACGTTAGACGCCAACCTCGATCGAAACCTCAGAATGTGAAGCTACGGCTCTAAAAAACGCAGAGAGACTGCGTCGACTTTTTCACACGTTTTCTAATTTAAAAGCTCATTTTCACTGCAAGCAGTTTGATTTCCAGCCAAAGCATGAAACTTGTTGCTTTAAGCCTCGTTTGGCTCCACAACAAACTCGACTGTAAGATGTCTGCGTTTCCACAGTGGCCTGTTGATATATATTAAAAAAAGAGCTAATAAAAGTATAATTTGTAGCCTGGTTCTCTCTGTACAGACATCACGACTCTGTTGAAATACATTAAAGATACTTACAATATATATTTAACACAAACTGATGATTCACCTGGATGTTCTTTTTATTATCTGTTTATTTTGACGACTGTATAGTGATGTATTAAACTTTGCAAGCAGTACCATAAAACAACTTTGTGGCCTTTCCTTATTTTATTTTTCCCAGCGACTCGCGGTCGAAGCATCTTTGAGTAAATCTGGTACTTTTGTTATTTAAACTTTTTGTTCATTTTAAACCTTAATTTCTTGATTTCTAGCAGAAAGTTTGTTTGGACGATTGTTCTCTCTGAGCTCAGAAACTGCCGCCACAAATCTGATCGGAGTTGCAAAGGATCCAGGGGGAGAGCGAGGAGGGGGAGGGTTCGGTCCGTCTCTTCCGTCGATCTTCGTTCTAACGAGCTGGATGTTGGATTTTCTGGAGATTAATGTCGTACAAATGAAGAAACGTTCCTTACAACTCTCGGCATCCTTTTCGTCCACGCGTCTTCAGTCAGAGGCTCCTCGAAAATTAATGTAATACAGACCACTACAGGAGGTATTTCCTTCCCACAGCCATCAATATCTCAAACAAGTTTTTAACTTTGGTAAAAGAGTTGAATCATTTAAAGTATTTTTAAATGTAATTGAATCTTTAGATTTTTCTTTCGGCTTTAACGTTCTGCGAATCTTTGTTGCCATTCAGTCGTCTCCTCAGCCTCCTTTTACCGGTGTAATCGTTATGTTCAAACCATCTCTCTCTGCCCCTCTTTATCTGGCAAACATTTAACGCAATGTCCTTTTCCAAGAGAACCTCTACTTCTTATTCAAATTGAACCATAATTAGTTAATTTAGTTGTCTAAAGTACTTTTAATTATTTGGTTTAACACAATAGCAAGAAAACGTTTTATTCGTCTGTATTTTCCTCCCTTTTACTCCCTGAAACGTCACCATCCCTCGTCAGCATTGATGCGTCCTCCTTCTTTATTTTAAAAAGTCTCCTCTATGTGACTTGCATGCATGTATTGGATACAAACAGAGTATTTTTGTCTCCTTTCTGGTTTAAATGTCTTGGCATACTTGTAATAAAACAAAACTAACATATGAAGAATATTTTTTTCACTTATTTTGTTATATTAAGTGAAAAAAATTGCCAATAGAATATAGTTTTTTAAAGATTTGCTGACCTAAAACAAGCTTTTTGGATTTTACTTCCAAGTTAGTGTTGCCTTTTTTCAAATTTTTCATGTTTGCAGTCTTAGGCAGAGAAACCGTGCTGTTTATGGTCTCCTGGATATTAGAACAGTTTTCGTGGATTATAAACAAAAAAAACAAAACAAAGGTAAACAATGATTGAGACCATTTGCCTTCATTTTCATTTATTTTATTTTCATTTCAGTCTTAATCAAAAAACACCCGTGCAGATTCTTTAATTTAATATAAAACATACAGACGTTTGTCTAAAGTAGTAAAAAATAAATAAATCTCTCTTTGAATAAAAATATGAATCATTCATTTGTCGGTGTTCCAGAGGAAGAGGCAACTTCACCTTAAAACGTCTATAAACAAACAGCAGCGATGAATCTTTAAATAAAATGCCTACTGTCGACCTTTGACCTACGGAGACGAGTTTGTCTGCTTGTTGGAGTTTAAAGCTTAGTAGCAGGTTTCTAAAAGCTTCACAAATGTTTTATTTCTATATATTAATCATTGATTTAAGAAACTAGTGAGATGATTATTTTTTATGATTTTATTTATTATTTTAAATCAGCAGGCAGAGCGATAAAAATGCAGCAGCACGTTTTAACCACCAGGTGGCGGCAGATTAAAGGCACGTCAAACAGGTTTAAAGGAGCATTACAAACAAAAACAATCAGCCTCAGCTCGGGAAACAAAAATAGGCAAACATCTGAATTAGAAAGTTGACCTTTTATGACCTCAGAAACCATGGGAACAAGGAAACTGTCAGTAAAAGTCTGGGTTTATATACTTGATCGGTTTGGTTCTGAATAAAACAGAGCGTGACTATTTATGTGTGTTATTACAGCCAGCTAATTATGCATCAATATCAACAGTCTAACTTAACAGGCTCCACCCCCCCAGCTCCTGTTTAAGTGGATGGAAACTAACAACTTTGACGTTCATATTTTAAAGACACCTCGGTGGGAGAAGTTTGAGTTTAGGGAGGATAGAATAAAATAAAATAAACAAACTAAATCAGGGTAAAGAGCAGCAGAAGCTCCTTCAGCGAGGTCTCTGAACACCTGAAGTGTCGATCCGTCTGGTTTGGAGCAGAACCATAGCCTTCTGGGTCGGACCGGGACGTTCCCACGCATGCAGACGCAAATAAAGAGCCTGAAACTAATCCTGTTGTGTAAGAGCAAACCGAGGCGCCTCTGAAGAACGATGGCCGCCGTTCTCTTGTCTGCTCGAAATTAATGTGTTTAATACAAAATAAATAGTCTTATTAATAATGCACTCGGTTTAAAGCTTGGCTCAGAGCGGGGTAGACTGGGTGATGGATGTGTTTGGGTCGATAAAGCTCAGTAGGAGGAACTGTTTAGTCCCGCTGAACAGTCTGACCTTACAGCGCCCTGCAAAAGTATTCACACGCTTTTGGCTCGCAACACAGACCACAGCGTTTTATTGGGGTTTTCACAAACGAGAGCGTACCTGTAAAGTGGACGTGAAAATGATGCGTTGCTTACAACCTGAAATCTGTTTATTTACAACTTCATCTGCCTGTAATTTTATTCTCTGTATAAATGCAGCTGTACTGTGACATTTAGAGACGATTTAGTATCCAAAGAGTCATTTTTACCCTCAGTTTGGCAAAATAACGCAGTTATGACATGACCTTCTGGAAAAGAGCTATCATCTTATTTCATAAATATAGAAGACAATGTGTTCTAAAACATTTTTATTTATGCCTAATGCTTATTTTATGTTCAAAATTAAGTTGAAAAATTGATCTAAATGGCATTACTGGTACTTTCAGTGTAATTATGGCCAGCAATAAAATGTAAATCATTGCTCCAGATTATGGAAAAAACGGCTTTGTTTACTTTTTCCCGCCATTCCTAAACTACATCTTTAGTTGGACTGCGGTTGTTAAACAGTGGAAAAAATCGTCATGATTCACAACTCCTGCTTTTTAGGAAATTTATCACGATAAATCCCAGACATGCAAAGGCAGACGCTGGTATGAACTGATAAACACCCCAGTATAGAGACCAAGTAACACACAGTTAACATTTGTGTGTAAACAATCCAGCCTCTATAAGCAAACATGGAGTTTATGTTTGAAAAAGGATGCAGAAGAAAAACCATTTTCTTCCACTTCACATCTACGCCCTAATTTCTGTCCATCGCTCAACCCTTTCAGACTTTTTCTTTTTTTTCCGCTTGTTGATGTGATCAAAAGTTTAAGGAAATTTACTTTTGGAAGGTTCAGTTTATGATAAACGAAACGACCGCCGGATTGAATTCTGGATCGTTAGTGTGTGTTTTCACGCTTCAGCAGATTTGGTATGATCGTAAACAAACTTTAAGTGTTAGCAGTCATGAAGGCTGCAGTTGTTTCTGTCTTTTGGTGAAGAATGTCGATCCGATCTGAATTCATTCGGACCGAACCACCGATGCAGCTCTATGGAGAGTCTTCTGTGTTTTCTAAACATCTTGAGCCAGACGCCTACATTGCGATGAAGACTTTCGTCTGAGCAGTCCGACTCTCTTCCTTTGGCGTCTTGCTGTTTTCTTCCAACACCCGTCGAAGCGTCTTGTCTAAAGGTTCCAACGGCGTGAAGGAAGCAACGGCGCTCTAGTTTCTCTGAACCTCTTATAAAGCGTTTTTTTCCGTCAGGAATCATCCGCTGATCACTCTCCCGAGTCCTCCGTGCACCTCGGCCTGGATCGGGCCGTACTCCACCACCTCTCCGTCCACTGTAATGACCCCTTTGCCCGGACCCGGCTCCAGCCTGAGCGCGCGCACCTTGGCGTGCACCAGGTGCTGGCAGTTCGTCTCCAGGTGCCTGCCCTTCTCCATGGCCAGGAAGAGTCTGAGCAGCGCGCCGCGGGATATCCCGGCCGTCACGTAGAAAAGATGGATGGCGCCGTCGTCCAAGCGGGCGTCCGGGGCCGCCAGAAGGTCCTCGGCCAGGTGGGACTGGTACATGGCCAGCACCAGGACGAAGTCTTCCTCTGGCACGTGCACCCAGTTGGACGGCGGTGGCCGATCCAGGGGGGACAGCAGGGCGACAGAAGGTCCGGGGAGTTTCCTGGGGTCGGTTCGGGGAGAAATTCCCGCCGTCCTCCTCAGCTTCAAGGAGTTGTTGGAGTGGCAGGTGTTGTCTTCGTTCGGCGGCCGCGTTGAGACTGGATTTACGCGGCACGCCGTCGCTCCGTTCGGACATTTCTCCTCGCCGTGCCCCCTGCTGGTGGGGAGGTAGGCCAGCCTCCCCTTGTAGATGCGGAGCGACGCCAGCCTCACCAGCGTGCCGACAGTGAAGCGAGCGGCTCCAGCGTGCCGGTACTTCTCGCTCTCCACGTCTACGTCCGCCACGAAGCCCCAGGCCAGCGAGAGGAAGGAGAAGAGGCGCTGGCCAGCGGACAGGTGGACAGACACCAGATCCATGTGAGACACCAGTCCCTTACAGAGCAGGAAGCCACAGCTGACCAGCAGCTCCTCGCTGGTGACCCGAGAGACTCTGAGGACAAGTGGAGAAACTCGATTATAGCGGCCGTTTTTACAGTTTCACTCTGTCTGATGACTACAGTATTGGGTTTTTACCAACAGTTTGGCTAATCATGGGCAAAGTTATCTACGGAATAATATAAATCACCATCTTCTACAAAAGCTTGGTTTTTTAGTCAGTTTAGACTTAGTTTAGAATAATAGCAGTTTTTGGACTGACAGACATTTGCATCTCATTTCCGATGTTTTCTTATTTTCATTGGTAACGTGGCAACTTTAGGCCCAGATCATCCGCCGACTCTCGGTCGTTCCTCCACAGATGGACATGATAAATGATCAGAAACGGCAAAAAACAAACAAACTCTGCAACACCGACATCAAAGAAGAACTTAAATAAAAATCCCTGAAGCTAAGTGAGATGTTTGTGGGGCAGTTTCGAGATTAGAGATACAACAGAATGCTTTGGGGCCCATTTTGACTATAAATTTATATTTCTTTTTACTGTTTTTTTTTCTTCTTTTAGTACTTTTCAAACGCTACTAAAATTTATGTGCCCTAAATCCGCAAAACATCGTTTGTTTTTGCTTCAGCATTCTTGATGGTGTTTAGTAATTGGCCAAGAAAATGTAAAAGGTATCATTCAACGAGCTGTAACTCAACGCATAATTACTAGAGTTATGAAAATATTTTACGAAGGTTGAAAAGTTTATTAGTGTTGCTTTAAGTAAGCGATAAGCTCGGCTTTATTACAAATTAAGAATGGTGTAAATATTTTACTGAGTTGGCTTGGAACAGACAAAATGTTTGCATTCACACCAACTGTTTGGTTCACGACAGCTTCCTTTTGTTTAGACGGGCGGCCATGTTGGATCGCAAAGCCGGCATTAGAGAAATTGGGCTTCAAAGGTTGATTGTCCGGACTGATTTCCTACAAACTCGCTTTGTCCGTTCAAGCCGTCTCTCAAGTAATTCCTCAACGCCACAGCGAAGCTGGGAATATAATCTGGCTCGGCCCGGAACCGGACAACAAACACAGCGAACGGTGCAGAGTCTGGACAGAGGAGCATTGTTTGAAGAGAAGCTGACCGGCCGATGAGTCCAGTTGACGAATGAATGTGGAAGAGTCACCAGAAACTGGAGCTTTTATCTCCTAGTTTCCCTTTTGTTGCTACTTTATTCATTTTATCCTTTATGTTCCCAGAACAGAAAAAGGAGAACCAATCAAGTGGCTCGTGTAAAAGAGAAACGGCCAGACTAAGATTAAAAGAGAAATGATGACCGAGGTTAACAAAATGCTAACACTGAAACACAGAAGTATTATTTTGTTTGGTTTCTATTGCAGATAGTTTATCAAACCTAAAACAAGAGATAAACCCACCAGCCGGATATATGGAGGTGGTGAAAGTATTTCCATTGCCAGATATTTTACTTCAAAACTCATCAAGACTCAGTATCTTTTGTGTCTGAAAAAACAACCACAGCTTTTTCAGATCTCCTTTTTGGTTGGAGTTTTTAAAATTAATGTTTATTTGTTTTATTTTTATGAGTTTTCATGCAGCTATGATAATTAAAATCTTGTTATTTATTCTCATAAATCGGAAATAGTTGTTGGCGTATTTTTTAAACTAATGCAATCTTTAGCCAGTAGAACAGAATCATCAAAAGTAAAAAACGTATGACTATTAAAAATGCTAAAGTTTGCGTGGGGATGGAATAGACAGGAAATAAGATGTTAGAAATGTAACCTGCCTGATATCAATCAGCCTCAAATAGGACCGTTTTAAACTGTTAGCTTTGATGCATACCAACACACAATCTGGTCACACAGATGATGGGAGACGTTTTATTATTATGTGTTTAGTTTGTCTTGGAAGTCGGAGATTGAAATGATTTCATTAAGCGCTTCTTATATCCTCCATCTCCTGGTCAACGGGAAGAAAAACCAAAACGATGTTTGGTTTTCCCATAACGCCACTGAAAAACTGAATGTCCATAGAGGTCAATGAGATGCTGACCTCTTGGAACTCTTATGGACAATAAACTGGACTGGACTCAACACAGATGCTCTACACAGCAAGGATCAGTGCAGTGATCACTCCAATAAAACCTGTTTGTCTCCGGTAGCTCCATAAATATATACACAAAGTTTGTACATTTAACAAATTTGTGCTACTTAGTTGCGCAAAGTAACATTCGTTTCAAAAGTAGGTGTGCACCAATACGGAAAACTTTGGTACCGATACCGGTATCAACATCACAAACGAAAAAAAATCAAATAACGGACAGAAACCAGATGGAAATGAATAAAAGTTGTTAATATTGGCTTGAGGATTTTGGCTGACACTTTTCTGGGAGCACAGACTTGTTGCTGCTAAAACTACATTGTTTTTCTCTGGGACTATAAAGACTGTTTATATTTGTTTTCAAGTTAGAACGAGAATAAATTGCTATTTGTTTGGTGTTAACTGCTGTTAGCATCACAAGCTTTAATTTGGGTCATGAGCTGTGCTACGCTAATAAAGTTCTGACTTGGTCCTTTTTCTTGGTTCGAAATTTAGACTACGGCATATAAAAGCAACATATTGAAATCTGTTACACTAAAGCCTACCAATAAATATACTGTAGTAATTTAATAATTGTCCGATATAAGAAAAGTAATCTATAAATGGATCATAAATGATCAAAAGCTTTTAAAACTTATGGAATGCTGTCACTTCCTGCCCTAGCTAGCTGTGCTGCAGTGGTATCTGTTTTATGGTTGTATTTTTCTTTCTTTCTCTGTGATGGGAAATCCAACATCTGCTTATGAAAATAATTCAACGTTCCTTGAGCTTTCGTAGTGTAAACTCGTAAAATGGAGTTGCCATTCCCCTTGTCCACCAAAAGGTGGGGCCTTCACTTACTAAATATGTTCTAGATGTTCTGGTTCTTCATGCAGATGCTTTCTCTCTATTGGTAGAAAAACAAAAACAAAAAAACCTGCCAATGACTAAACTGAGAGCAGTGAGGCAAAAAATTTAAGAGATTAAATAATTTTTATATAATTTATTGGCCATTGAATGTTTCTCTTTGCTCTGGATGATTAAACTCCCAAAACCGATAAACCAATAATAATTGAAAGCCATTAGAGAAGCCTTTAATCTAACGGCGGAGCTTGAGCTTCGAGGCGTGTCTCTGCTGTTCAAACAGCCTCACCTGCAGCGAAACAAAGGATGACGGCTCTGGTTTCCACTTTAGCACAGATGTCTGTTAGCAGAAGGCATCAAAAATACCAAACACCCTTTAAAACCAGCTATAAATGAAGGTTGACTCACCTTGATGCAGTTTTGAATGACATATTTATCAAACTAGTGTGTGTTGTTTCCTTTAGTCATAGTAGGCTTTAATTGTTCGCCGTAGCTGAAAGAATGTGACCCTCACTATGCTCCCTGCCTGGTTTGACTGGTTTCTACTGAGCTATACACACAGGTTGTTTCTAGATCCAGCGACCATATAAGGTATTAAACAATATTACTTGTCCCAACTGTTGGAGCATAACTCTGCTTCATGGAAGAGTAGATTAGGGCCACTACAAACAAAAACAAAAAATACACCTGTAAGAGATTCCAAATTTCCAACTATTTGTGTAAAGTCAATATTTCTGAGATTAAAGTCAAAATTCTGAGATTAGTCAGAATTCTTGGGAAAAAAGTTTGAATCCTGGCAAAATTCTGGGAATAAAAACTGAATGTTAAATTTCTCAGATCGGTCGGAATCCTGAGATTAAAGTCAAAAGTCTACGATTAGTCAGAATTCTAGGGAACATGGTCAAACGTCTTAAATTAAAGTCAGTTGGTGGAAGGGCAAAATTCTGAGAATAAAGTCTAAATTTTAAACTAAGAAATGTGAGATTTAAATAAAATATACGTGATTAAATTCAGAATTCTGCTTTTTTTGTGACGCTAATCCTCCTCCGTTCTGCTTGGTATAGCGAAAAAGAAATGTGAAATGCTCGAAACAACATAAAGCTAAATCTGGTTTCAATGATGATTCTGCTGTGGCTCACCCAGAGTAGTAGTGGACAGAAGCAGCCAAGGCGTTTCCTGAGCCACCAGGAAGGATACCCAGTGGTGTGCGGATGGCCTCGTCCCAGTCCGGTCTCTCCAGCAGACCATTGATCACCTGAAATAAAGAAAACACAGCTTGGGTTAGGCGATTTTCTCCAGCACAGACCCTCCACTAAACTAAGTTTACAGTTTAGGATTGATTAAAACTATTACCTGAAACTATTTCTGCCAGAGCAGAGCAACATGTAAATCCTACAAGGCAGCATTCCAGTATCATGACTGGAATTCTGTATTTACATACATTTTTTTCCTGTTGTTTATGCATTTATTTATCAGTTTAATACATTAATGGTGACATTCATATTTCTGTAATATCAACACAAGATAAAACATATGTAACCATGTGAATGTGGGATGTATTTAAAAAAAATCCTCATGTTTTTCCATCTGTTTTAGATATTGTAATGAAATTCCCACGTGAGTCATGTTCTCCAACACCTGATCAAAGTGTTTTGTTCATTTGTTTCATCCATATGTGGAAAATGCAATTACTTTTTTTTCACATGTTCAAACATGAAAAAAATGTGATACACACATGGACATATGTGTGTTGTGTTTGAAATGTGAAATATTTTATGTTAATGTGGAGATATATGGTACACATGTAGAAATGTGGAATACACACGTGGAAATATGTCATACATATGATGGAATACATGTGTTACACATGTGAAAAATGGGCTACACGTGTAAATGTGGTATACATGTGAAAATATATGCTACAAATGTGTAAATATATGATACATGTGTAAAAAAGATTATACATGTGTGAAAACATTATACATGTGTGAAAACATTATACATATGTGAAAATATGTGATACAAATGTAGAAATATGTTATACACGTGTGAAAATATGTCATACATATGAGGAAATATATGTGATACACGTAAAAATGTGAGGCATTTGGAAATGTGGTATACGTGTGAAAATGTTTGATACAAATGTAGAATAATGTTATTAACGTGGAAATGTGGGATGCACATGTGGAAATATGTTATACATATATGTGATACACATATGAATGTAAGACACGAAGAAATGTGGGACACATATAAAAATATATGCCACAAATGTGGGCAAATGTGGAGGTATATGATACACATATAAAATAAATACACATGTGAAAACGTTACGTAAAATATGACACACGTACAAAATATACACATGTGGAAGTATGTTATACACATGTAATAATGTGATAAACGTGTAAAATATGCAATACATATGTGAAAATTTACACATGTAAAGTGACGTGATACACATGTGGAAATATATGAAACACATGTAAAAATATGTGATACATATGAGGAGTTATGTGTGATACACGTGGGAATGTGGGATGCATGTGAAAATATTTGAGGCAAATTTAGAAATATGTACACATGTGAAAATCTACTACACATGTGAAAATGTGATATGCATGTGGAAATAAGTGATGAAACAATATTACATGATAAATCCCATGTGGATCTATAAGAAAGCCTTTTTATAATTTCTTTTTTTTTAATACAGCTAGCCTTAGATTCTGGTTGGGTACTTCATATATTTGTTTATTGTAATTTTGAGGTAACTAATGAAGAGATTAGGGCTCCTAGCTTCCTCTGAACTAATGATATTTAAAGCAATTGATAGAAATAAAAAACATGCAGGAGTTTTTATAATCTGAATATAAAATAAATTATCAATTTTTCTGTATTGTTCCATAACTTATGTTCACTTTTAAACCTCCTGTAAGAGTTTGTCAGTCAGAATGGCTGCATGGACCATTTTTCTCTCTGTACCTCGTGCAGAAGTCCGTCTCCTGACATGATGACTAAAGCGTCCCACTGTGACAAATCGGCTTCTCTCACGATCTCCCGAGCGTGATTCTGCCTCTCTGTAAAAACACAGAAGAAGAGAGACGATTCAGCACGTCTTCAGCTGGACACCTCGAAAATTGGCCTCGCTCGTATATCAGGTTTGTCTTCTTCATAAATATTAGTCAGACTATTATGCTCAAGTAATACATGAATACATTCATGAGTTAAAAGTATCCTTCTAGAAATGTATTTAAGAACTTATCACATACAAGGGCTACTTAATTACTAACTCAGGATGTCATCATATTATTGTTTTTAAATTTTTTATATAATCACGTTCTCTTGCATACTGGTGTTGGTACAGACATTTTAAAGTAAGATTTGTAATTCACAGTGAGCGTCATCACTTGTTTATGATATTTAGACGAGAAACTGACATGTATTTGTAAGCCACGCATCAGAGCCCATCTTGGGACGCTGTGATTGTATAACGGTGTTGAGATGAGAATGTGTCCCGACACTGCATGCTGAACTCGACAGGCTTCGCTGACCTCTCCACAGTTTACAGCTTGAAGACTATTGGTTCGAAAGAAAGAAAAAAAACATTGTGTTGGACTACAACACTTAGCGAAAACATGCTATGACTTCTGGGAAAGTCTAAAATTAGTGCCAGAATAAAGAGGGTGAAATTTTAGAAGAGTATTTATATAACAGGTTAGAACTTCTAATGAAAATATATAACATTTACTGTGATTTCTTGTTCTCCAAATACATATTAGCATGAAAACGTGAACATTATTGAGAAAAGCTGGCTGGCTGTTTAAAACAACTCTGAACGGGTTTTATGTCAAATACATGGTCATAATTCATTAATCATTAATTTTCTGTGGCGCAACAAAACAGGCAGAACAATTACTCACCAACAGAAACACAAATAGAAACTCAACACCTAACAATGCCCATCTGATTGCACTGCCTACACAGTCCACGGGCGTTGTGATGACGCTTCCTGCTGTATTAATACATATAAAGCAATATACTATGTTTTCCTGCCTATATGAGTCCAAAGATTTCCCTCAGTACAACAGATTAACGTCAGTCAACATTCAAGACTTGTGGACCAAAACATTTCTGACCTGCCTATTCCACTTGAAGGTGGAGTTACATATGTTTATTAAAATTATTGATATATTAAGACATGCAAAACTACTTCATTAAATATATAAATTATTGTTTAATTCAGGAGTGCCCAACCAGTCGATCGTGATCTACTGGTAGAACGCGGACTGATCACAAGTCGACCGGAAGGTTATGACCTGTTATGACATGACAGGAAGTCAGTGCTGCCAACTCAGACCCTCTAAAATAAACAAAAAAAAAACGAACTAAAAATTACAAAAGAAAAAAAGAAAAGAAAAAATAAGTTTCTAATTTTTTTCGGCCAGTCACGCCCGCGTGGGATTTTATCAGCAGCTGTGCGGGCTGGTCCGCGTGGACGCTGCGCCGGGAGAGCGGCAGTGTGGTGCGCCTTCTACACCGCTACCTGTTCTACCTGCGCTGGAGAACTCGTAGCACACGGACGACATCACGGAGAAGCTGTGGAACGCCATGCTGGCCGGGGAGTGTGTGAGGGTTGTGTGTGTGCGCATGTATATATATGTAAGTAGTTCTAGTATAGAAATAGTATAGTAGTCGTAGTAAATAGTAAAAGTTGTTCTTTTTTAATCTTGTTTTCCATTTTACATATTTTACAATAAATTGTTTGGTCATTTCTTTTTGCACAATTGAGTTATTTTGTCATGTAATCTGATTTCAACGAGAAACAGTTTCAATTAAATGAAAATTTTAATCAGGGAATCAAAAATAAAAGTTCTATGACTACAAGCACAATCAACTAAGTTTGCATGAAAGCAAAAATTATAATAATTATGTCCTCTACAAAAGTTAAGCATTCATTCCAGGTCTTCAATCAAAACATATACAGCAACATATTTTCCTTTTTATAATAGGTATTTTTACGTCTGTTGAGGTTTTTGTACGTTATAAAACACTGCAGACATGCTCCCATGTTATGTAAGCAAATTTGGTCAGTAGCCTTTATGCATTCAATGATGTGTTAGCAATCTCGTTTCCCTCCAGAATTTATAATTATGAATTCCTCTGCTGCCTAAAAATGCTTTGATAAAGTGAAAACTCAGTGAAGTAATCAGTGATCGGTGGGGTATGAAAAGCTAGCCTCCTCCTCCCAGTGCCAGGTCTCCCACTAAGGTAGGAAGTTATTTCCTTTTTTCAAACAGAGATCTACCGGTTTTTTATCTGGTTTATTTTCAGTTTGGTTCATATTAAGGTCAGTTATGGCTATTGCTCATCATGCGGATTGGTGTGTGTGTGTTTGAGAGAGGGCGGGTTTGTGATGTGACGTCTAATGGTTGTGTGACAACAACAAAACGTGTTGTGAGGGTAATTGCTGCAGGCTGGAAACATTTGTGGGGGTTTGCGATGTTGACACTGGTAGATCTCAGGAGGTTGGCTACTTGAAAAATAGCTCTTGGGACAAAAAAAGGTTGAACACCCCTGCTTTAATTAAATGTGATGTTTTAAAAACTAGAGGCGATTATTTAATATTTAAACACGTCATTAATTAATTAAAACTATCAATTTCAGCGGTCAAACTCGGTGGAAGTTAATAGGAAGACTGCAGGAGTGTGGAAATAACTTCAATAAATTGTTGTAATTTATCTCAAGTTTCTGTACTTTCTAGTTTGGTCTGAAAAATGTCTAATAGGTTCACAAGAGAGGTGACTGTGATCCTGGTGGAGGAAGGAGCTGCAAACTTAAGTAACGATAAACAATGTTAGTCCCGCCCACTTATTAGCACCCGCTAACGCTCTCTCTTTAAGGTATTAAAGATAATTCAGACCAAACTAGAAATATAGATGCTGGAGTTTCTCACCCAGAGTTTGAGGTAAAAAAGCAAAAACGTAATTACATTACTAAAGTTATTTCTGGACTTCACACCAAATAAATTGAGCATAAAGTTTTAGCAAACTTGGAGGAAGTCGTCTTGACTTGTTGTTTGAAGCAAGTCGTCTTGACTTGTTGTTTGAAGCAGCTTATCAGACGTCAGAATCAGCTCTAGTCCCACCCACTGAGTTTGATGGGTGAAGTTGAGAGTTTAAATTAATTCAACGCAGGAACGTCAATTAATTTTTTAACTTGGGAAATAATTATATCCAGTTTTTAAATTAAAATCTATAAATTTAACATCTAATTAAGAATGTGATCTATTTAATTCTACTTTAGTAAAAAAGTTAATGACACATTTAAATACTTATTTTGCAAGTTATTTTTTGTAATTTGGCATTCTTTGCTCTCCGTATAACAGTCTCAGACAGGTTTATCTACTCGTTTTATAAAACATGAAACAATTCAGGAGGAACAGAGTTAAGTTACTCATCACCTTTTCTGTAATCCTAAGTGATTTTTCTTTCCTTTTCTGGATTCAGTTATTGATAACATCTTTATTCTTTATTGCTGTATCGAGCTGATGGTGTTTTCCCTCCAACTTTCATTCAGTCACTTCATAAATATCTCCTCCAATGCTGGGAAGGCTATAATTATTAACTTTTTTACCTGATATTTAGATTTTTACTAAGTCCTTTCACCTTTCTAACCCTTACCCACCAAGGATTATTTTCATAATCAATTAATCTGTCGAATATTTTTACAATTGATCAATTCTTAGCTTTTTATTATTAATTTATTTAGCATTCACTTTCCCATATAAGCTATTAAACACCAATTCACATTAGGAAAAAGGAGAAGACAAGAGAAATATGCAGCCCACTGCAATTTAACTTTGTTTAAAGGAACAAATGAGTTAAAACAGTGTAAAATATTTGCTCATTTTTTTATATAACTCTCAGACCTTATTATGCTCTACTTATAAATTCACATTTTATTTTCTCTTTATTCTGAATGTTCAGCAGGAGGCTGACTTAGTTGAACATTATTTCTACAAATAATATGAACTGCTGTCTCCATCAGCATGTTTAGAACAGAGTTTGTAAGTGTTAGACATTGCTGGGGTCGGGGGTCTTGTTCTACATCTTTTTCGTTTATTGTTGGTTGTTTATTTTTGCAGAAGAAACACAAAATAACGAAATAAGTACAGACAAAATATAACAAAGCTGCGCACACACCTGCCACACTGAATTCAAAATAACTGGATTTATTAACGGTACCAATCGCCTTTATTTTCTTATTAGCTATCTGTTATTTTACTGCGGTGATTCTTCCTCTCCTGCTTCAACTACGACATGCTTTCATCTCAGATGTTCACTTAAAGAAGACTTTCGTACATTTTCGCACTCCGCCATCTTGCATAGGGAAAATGTGTTTATGCCAACTGAGCCATGCGCTAGCAAAACAAGGCAAACGATTAAAGACTGACAGCTACCTAACACTGATCTACCACTGGAGCAGAAGAAGAAATTTCTTCTTCTGCTCCAGTGGTAGATCAGTAGCTCTTAACTGCCACATATTGAACGCAGATTTAATAGATTATGTTAAAAATGTAGGCTTACTTCTTTAGGCTTCCTTTCCTCCTAAATCTGTGGGAAGGATTTTTATCTTTCGTTAGCTAGTTTTGTTGTTTCCTGCAAATCAAACTCGAAACCATTTTTGGAATGTTTTATTAGATCAGCGAAGGAGGAAAAGTAACCTGTGAGTCTTCATCAGATAACAGGAAGGCTAAATATACTAAAGGAAAGTATTCATTCAGTATTTTAAAAGTTTTTTGTTGAAAACTTAAAGAAACATTAGTCTGAATCTCTAGCGAAGAAAAACGGAGACTGATGCCTTAGGTACAAATGGTTAAAATTGTTTTTTAAGTGGCTTCTCTCTGAACAGTGTGATCCCACGTCTGCTTTAAACATCAATGATAAATGACCACTAACAGAAATCAAAATGGGCTAAAATTAGAAAAAAATAAAAAATAAGTAGAGATGTGTTTTAAAGTGTCTCTTGCTTTAAACTTCTCTGATCAGACATTTTATTTTGTCTGTGACGCAGGTTCATCCATGTGGATCTCAAAAGAGGATCTGCCGAGGGTTGCAAGGGAGCCGGCATGCGCTTCCTGTTCTGATAATTGGACTCGGCTCAGCCTAAAACACAATCTCCTGACCAGGCTTTAAACATGAGCGCTCAGTGGCGAGCGGACGGGACAAAAAAAGTGCTCAAACCGAGAGACGGCCACGACTCGGCTGAACTCAGAGGTTGTGATTATGACTTTGAGCTGTAATTAGGGCTGAATGACATCCTCGCCACAAAAAAATGTTCTGTTCGCGTGCTGGAGATACGTATGTTTAGCTTTTTTTATTTAAAGCTACAGTTACAGAAGGTTTTTCAGAGACAGGTCACTCACAAAGAGTAGAGGCGGGATTGCCAGGAGGGGGAAACGCTGCTGCCTTCCTTCGAGGTCAGACTTGTTGGTGATGAAACTCCCATGTTAGAGGAAGCAACACGTTGTGTTTGAGGACAGGCGCCAACATATGAACCTCAAGGGAAATGTCAATGTTTTGCAATGAAATTAACCTTCTGAACTGCTTTAGCTTTAATAAAACAAGAAGTTGCATCATTAAAACATCATCAATTAGTTTTAAGCACGAAGAAAGATCCAGGAAGTTTATTCATGTCTTAAATTAGTAGTTCAGCTTTTCTGTTATGAATAACTCAACTATCAGCAAGTATTTTTCTTATTTTTATTCAGGTAATGATTGATGAATACTTGACGTAGGGTTTTTACTGAATTGCTTTGGCATGGTGAACATTTCTATCGACTTTCGGCTTTCTGTCGGACCGTGACGTAAAAATCGGATCGGGCCGGGGGAAATTTGGTACATTCTTTTAGTCAGTTTTTATTAGAATAGCAGTTCTTGGACGGGTTCGCTTAAAGTCCAAGACAGACCGATGTTTAGTCTGACAATTACGACTTTTGTGATCGACCGAGGATACGACGGTCGGCATGTTAACACGAAACTTCTCCTGCTGCATGAACAGGAGCAAACAAAGTCGCGTTTTGTTTATGAATTGTTTATTTAAATGCTTTTTTCTTCACCTATTTTAAATTTTTACCTAAGTTACAGAAACACTAAAGAAGTTTGAGTTATGGTCGACTTTGGCGGCCAGTTGTCAAAAGCTGTAGTTTTGTCTGAAGCAAGACTGCATTTCCCATGATGACCGGCACATAGCCTCGTAAAATCCTGATCTCTCAGTCGCCTGCAGTTGGATTGAAGTGCATTTCTGTTTCCTGTGGTTGTGTGAAGGATGAATTGCAATGAGGTGATGAATCTAATTGTCATAAAACAATGTCATATGATGATGTTGAAAATAAGAAATGGGGGAAGTGACTTATGCCGTAAAGCAGTCAGCACATTTGTAGTTGTTTTGTGTGGCAGGGTTCCTGCCACCCTCCTTAAGGTTGCTTTTTTTCCTTCATTGGCAGATTTTTTCATTCAATATTTTTCAACTTGTTTAAAATAAAAAACTTCTGCCAAAAGAACCAAGATATACTCATTTAAAACAAGCACCTATATCTTGCTAAATAAGTAACTTGTTACATAATTTCAAGTGTACCATGATATTTGCACAGGAAAATAGACAAAAAATTTAGTAAGATTTTGTATTTTGCAGTGTTAGTTAATTTGTTTGTTTCAGATTGTAGATGTCTCTGTTATAGAAAAGACTCGATGTAAATCTGTCTGGAGATCGCAGTTAAGGTTGGTGATTTCTGCAGTTGTTTCTATTGACGCTAACGGCTACTAACGGATGCTAAAAGAAATCGTGATAACGTCAGAGTTGGTTCCTGATGACCTCTCTCTCTCTCTCTCATATTATGTCGTAATAAGTTAACGATCGTTCACCACAGAGCAGCCTCTCTATTGACACAGTAAACCGATGAATAATTTAACATCTAACAAATCTTGAGGTAAATCGGAGCTAATGAATATTAAGTAATCCACATCTGCTATTTTATCTGAAAGGAATCTTCATTCAAAAAAAGAGAGAATATATTCTGTCTGGTGAAGAAAATAAGCTTTAATGTGTTTTATGTCTTTCATTTGTAGATTCTGTACATATTTTATTTTCAGTTGTACAGAGACAGTCTGCTCAGTATAGATGGATTCTTTCGCAGATAAGCATTGTTCTTTTGCTAATTTTTCTTAACATTTTTAAAGTAGTTCAAATGCTGCTAATGCCAGCTCTTGTCGTAAATCAGTATGAGCACGTCAAAAGATTGAAAAACGGGCTAAAAATTAGGTTAAAATAAGGTTAAGTGAAAATAGAAATAACCTACCTTAAGATTCTGCTGAGCCGTCATTTTAGTTATTCTGTCTTTTTAGCAAAAAAATTTTGATAAAGTTTTTCACCTTTGATCAGCCAACGCTGTTGTTGTAAATTTGTCCACAAGAGCTGCCATACATTCAGCAGCGCTGCTGCCCTGCTCCTGGGGGATTTATACATTTTTTAATGGCTTGCTTGCATAGTTTTAAGACATCTAGGTCATATCTGTGAGAAAAAATCAGTTATTTCCCTGTTTTTTTTAATGCTTATTCAATAATTGTTTTACCATTCCCCACACAGACCATGGTAGAGACCCCAACTCAAATTTAAATCTTAGTTATCTACGATAATTGGTCATAACAGCTTGCAAATCCTAACTAACAGAACTAAGATCCCAGTAGAGAGAAGAGCAAACAAAAGAGTAGCACAGCGAGGAGGGCTCAGGGGAAAAGCGACTCTTCATATAAAACACAAGTCTAGGCTAGACAGCTCTACATGCTTCAATATTTTTTGTCGGACAGATCTTTAAAGAACGCCTGAGTCTAATCAGCCGGCCGTCTTTACAAATTCAGACACTGCAACAAGCAAGGAGACATACAGTTGCGCTCCGAATTTAGCAACACCCCCAGTGGAGCAATCAGCGTCCTCTGCAACCCCAGAGCAAAACTCACAGATGGATGCAGCAAAAGAGCTGCCGCTCCTCTGTTAGCACCCCTCAGACTCTCAGCTGAGTGGAGACACAAGAACAGCAACACAGAATCTTAGGGTTACGTTCACACCGCACGTCCTGATGCTCAAATCAAAACAATTTTTTTGCCATTGTCGTTCAAGCTCCTGCTTTTCGTAACAAGAATTGAAGAAAAACTCGGCACTTCTCGCTTCAGCCATTGATTACATCTAGATTTAGGACGTTTGGCTTGTTCTGATGCAGAATTATGACAAATGTCTATGGTATTGTTAATAACATAAAAGTTAGATTGAAAACTATCACTCACGTACCTGAATTAGCAGCACATAAAGAAGCGCCAGAGTCCTGGGAGAAAAGGTCGGAACTGGGTTGATCGGATATTGGTCATGATCGGTCATGCAAAAATTGGATTAGGGTCACATTCAATTGTGAACGTGGCCTTAATCATGCAGAACGCAATTACAGAGCAGCTAATTTCTAATATAATTAATTATCGCTACAATATTAAAACAGAAGCCTTTCATTTGTTCTTTGACTCTTATGAAGATTTGATGACCTTTAGTTGAGTCCTTGGTTTTTAATTATTACAAAATCAACTAGGTTAGCCTTCTTGAATCCAGATATGACCCACCCAGGTTCCCCCAAGGATGGAAGTTGTTCATTTTAGCCACTCAGACACTTACTTATTATAACCCAAATTTGAAAAGATTTATCCTTCAAACAATCTAAAAATAAAAAATCTGAAAAATCTTTTTTGCTAAAGGGGGTGGGTGTTGTCACGATGAAAATTTAGATTTATCATCACATTGATAAATTCAGGCTAAGTTTATTTATTTATTCCGGTATTTTCAGATGCTGATTGGGCAAAAGTTCACCCTTTAGATGAGGTTAGTTTGATGTAGTTGTCATACCCAGACACTAGTTTGCGCTGTGATTTTATCGAAACGCAGATGGGCTTTGACCCGCAGCCTCCACCTCATTTTAAAAACAGTAACATCGAACATGGCAACAGCAACTCGATGGACCAGGTTCCACATGTATGTTCTTTATCAGACGTGTTAAAACTGTACGCCATGTTTTTTGGTGTTCATTTACAAAAGTCTTGGAATTTTTGTGCTCCGCCATCTTGCTGAGGGCAAACGTGTTTGTGCTGTGGTACGTTCTGCAAAACAAGGCTAACGATTGGCTGATTTCTTCTTTTACTGCTTCACGGGTAGATCACAGCATTATTTAGCTCATTACTGCTACATATTGACTGCAGATATAACAGATTGTGTTAAGCATAGACCGCTTACGGTAAAACATGATTATACACCAACTAATAAATGACTAAATTAGTTTTCAACTATTTTAATAATCGATTAAATCGATTAAAATCCATTAGTTGTTTCAGCTCTAATATATTCAAAAACATCTGATTAAATTATGACAATTTAGCAAGACAAAGTTCAAATCCAAGTGACCCAATCCTATTTTGTAGATGTAAAAAAGAAATATTACAAAACCTAAGCATAAAGAAATGGGTTCATTGAGAAAGAGTTTAAAATATAACTCAGTGCAACAGAGATCTGTTCTGGGAGTCAGCCAGCGGCAGAGAGGGAAGTTTATTCTGTTGCAGCGAGCCATTAGTCGGAGTCATTTGGGAGAGATTAGGCAAAAAGGATTTATTTTTAAAAGATTGACAATTACTGCAGGATCAAATTGTCCCTACCACTGGTCATGCTGATTCATGGATTTTTACTTCAGGAAGAATCTGTCTGCCATAGGATTAACGGGTCAAGACAAACCATAATTAGTAAAAACTTAATGCAGTTTTATTTCTTATGTAAACTTTGATTATACCCACTGATTATGCTCTTCTGTAGGTCAGATTTTATGAATGTTGCACTGATACATTAACCAAAAAGGAAAACCAAGGATTATAGGAACAAAAGCATCTGCGGATTTGATTTTCTGCAGTAATCAGTGACTGCTCTGAACCATGCACGGTTTTATTAACGAGGAACACAGAAATCAAGTAGACACTACAACTGTGCAAAGGAAGTTGAAATTTAAACATATGTGTAAAAAGGATTTAGTGGTGATGTTTTGTGTCTGTTAGATGTGTTTTTGTGCATTAGTGCATAACTGTGTTTACACAAGTTTATTACATAACAGCTCTCCGCCTGCCCGGGTTAGAGGCCGCTGATCAGCGTAATGATGGCAAATACACGAAAACAAAACGGAGGATTAAAACTAGACAAGCTGAGTGGAGAATTATTTTGTGGTTTTATAAAGCATTTTCGCTAATTTTTAAAAAAATAAGCCAAACTTGACTGCATTGTTTCGACAACTATGATCAATTTAGTGTGTCTGTACTTTGGATTAAACACATCTTTTTAATTCAAGTAAATAATTGTTTTGAATTTCGACTATATAAATTGGGGACAAAATTAACATCATTGTCGGCTTTTAAGATACCAATATCGGTCGGATAAGTAAAACCGGGCCGATGTCAGCAACAGATATTTTTTGGGGGGTCAATATTAGTGATAGCAGAGCTGTGGATGGCAGGATTGTCTTTTTTTTCCCAAGATGTTGAAAGGATAAGGAAATATAAACAATATCAGTAAATATCGGCTATCGGTCATAATCAACAGAGAAGAAGTAGAAGTAGAAGTATCCACTCAAGCTTCTTACTTAAGTAAAAGTGTAAAAGTACTGCTTTCAAAACTACTTAGAGTATAAAAGTAAAAGTAATTAAGGGGAAATACCATTAAGGACAAAAACCTAGAGTAAGCCACAGGGGCGTATAGTGCACTACCCACCTCCCACAAAAACTAAATATTTCAAAAGGCCATAATGAGTTATGTTATAATAAAATCCTCATGTTGAAAAACTATAACCACCTCGCTGGTGCTGTTCAGTGGGGACATTTTCTGCATGATATCTGAATGGTAAATGTTTATACTTCCCATCCAACCACATTCAAATTCGCTGTATCCGAATGGCTGGATTTATCTGGATAGGTTTGTTTTTAAAGGATAAAAAGCGTCATGAAAACAAGCCAAAATGAAATAGGAGTAACGAGGCTGTTTTTAAAATGTAAGAAGAAGAAAGGGCAGATAATTGCTTGAAAATGTAAGGAGTAGAAGTAAAAAGTTGGCTGAAAAATAATCATTCCAATGAAGTATAGATACTCAAAATTTCTACTTAAGTAAGGTAACAAAGTGTTTGTACTTCTTTATGGAAAAGCGTAATTACAAAATAAAAGCGTCACTAAATAAAATAAAACTCCATTGTGAAATAAATACGTAAATAAATAAATAAAATCCTTCATTGTGAAATAAATAAATAAATGTTGATGAAAAATTAAACCAAATAAAATATATTAAAAAAAAAAATTCTTTAAATATTGGCTAAAAATTAAAATAAATAAAATATATATATTTTTAATCTTCTTTAAAGACTAATTTTATTTTATTTCATGGGGATAGTAATTTATTTAATGAAATATGTATTTATTTAATTTTGAACAAAATGGCTTTCCATACTTCTTTACTTGACACAAATGAAAATATGTAATATTCTATCATCAAACCTGTAATTATGCACTAACTTAATTAATAAAACCTTCATTTTATTAGTTAAAATATCTAAAAATAATAAAAAAAAAAAAAGAAAAGGAAAGGGAAGCTTTTCAAATTTTTGATAAAATTTTGTCCAGTCCTGTATTTTTCACCTACACATGTTTCCTCTCCATAAACTCTCGTTTCAATAAACCTGGAACTGGATGATTGTTGCCTTTTTGAATTTTATATAAAAACAGCAGAATAAAGATGTTGCAGTAAGGACGGAAGGCAGATTATTAGTAGTTTCACGATTGAGTATGGTTTGGATATTTGTGCAGGGCTGGTGGGGGGTATCATTTTGACCTTATTCTGTCACCCTCAAACATTGCAGTCGATTAACAGCAGGGAAGTCTTATCAGAACGAGGAACAACTTCCGTTATTTTGCTGCTTTGTTCTGTTTGTCGCTGCTTTGGGTTGAAGCATATCTCAGCTGATGCTCAGAACTATTTACTAATGCGTTCAGCATTTCCCTGAAGCTGGGGATGTCTCGGACGATTCCTGATGTTGAAAACAAAATTGGATGAGGCTTTAAACACATGCGGAAGCCAAATATTTTAGCTTGGACATCAGTAACCGGAATAAACCGCAAATCAAAATATTTGGAGCGCATCCAGCTCGATATTAATTAAATCTTAATCCTAATGAGATCGGGGGTTTATGTGGGTAAAGACTTGTTGGTATCATGTTGTTCTGGTGTGGGCAAACGGATCCGACAGGCCAATGTCAACAAGCTTGATATCAACCTCTAGTGTCAATATAATAATAATAATGCATAATCGCAATGGAAGCAACTTGTCTGTTTCCACATTAAATCTGTACGTTCATTATAAAAAGCCGCTCACTGAATCCATTAGGTTCGTTCAACTCTCAGTTATGTTCAAAAACACGTCATTACTACCAAAGGGAAATCAAATGTTGTTGTAACTCCTATTATTGATCTCCTGCTGCAGTCTGTGTTAAAGCGAATCTGATAAAGCCTATGACAGAAGATGGTGTTGTTGTATAACAGTCTAATGAAGAGAATGATTAAGGTTGTCCACAACGTTCATCATCCCCAATCTGCTCTCTACCGACACACTTCCTGGTTGTTGTTCACTTTTTCTTCTTCTGCAGTTATTTAAAGAAAATTTGACAAGACCTGCATATTCCATTCAGAAATTAACCTGGTGCATACAAACGCACATCATGGCCACACTAAATAGTTTTGTGACCTTGTAAACGATACATTCTGATGATTTAACCCGAGAATACATCTCGATCCGATAGCCTCAGCTCAAAACCGAACTCACCTGTGATAATGAGCGTCGGTGTGACTCCGGCCTCGCTGAGCATCCGCTCGATGTGGCTGTTGTACAAGGTGAGGGCTTGTCCTTTCCCGCTCTGCGGGTTCACAAACAGCATGAGCCGGCATGGACGCGGCAACGAGTTCAGAAAAGCCCCTGGAGAGGAGAGAGAAGGGGATACTGTAACTCGTCACAAATCGGGACCCTAAAAGGATTACCTAGCAATCCTGTTCAATATATTAGATATTATTAAAAACTGCATTTATTTTAGGAGCTTTATTACATGGAGAGACACATTATATAGATTAATTAAACACGGATGGATGTTTGAGAGCATTCACTACTGTTAACTACGATCATTTACGACTTACAGCTAATGAGAAACTGACTGGAATATTACATCACACCTTTTTAGGGAAAAAATCCT
>JAVLVB010001108.1:1895204-1915722 GCA_032876305.1 Orestias chungarensis
CAAGTCCCCCCCCCCCCCCCCCCATTTGGTTAATTTATTCTAAATCACCGGCATTGTTAATAATAGCTACAGCAATTATTCAATTATTAATAGCCAAAATGAAAAGAATATACTTATAGATAGAAATCAAGAATCAGTTTATTTATATAGCGAAAGGTTAACAAGGTTGAAACAATGGTAACTAAAGCAGATTGGACAAAGAAAGAAAGTAGCAGAGAGAGAATTTGTCAGATTGTCAACTGGAGGACAATCTGACAAATTCTCTCTCTGCTACTTTCTTTCTTTGTCCAATCTGCTTTAGTTACCATTGTATCTAAGCCTACAGCAGCATAACTATAGAAATAACTTAAATAACCATGCCTTCATTTCTGTCTGTAGAGTGAGACATAAAGACGGTAGAGCAAAGGAGAACCGTCTGTCAAGACTGAGTTCTTCACCCAACCGGATTAGGCTGTCTTCTCTACCTCTTCCTAACTATAAACTTTATCAAACAGGAAGGTTTTAAGCCTAGATTTGAAACTAGACAGGGTGTCTGCCTCACGGACTAAAGCTGGAAGCTGGTTCCACAGGAGAGGAGCCTGATAACTAAAAGGTTTGCCTCCCATTCTGCTTTTAGAGATTCTAGGGACCACCAGTAAACCTGCAGTCTGAGAGCGAAGTGCTCTGTTAGGGACATAAGGAGTAATCTGATCTCTGATATACGATGGAGCTTTATTAGTGAGGGCTTTATATTCTGAGTTTGACAGGGAACCAATGAAGGGAAGCTAAAATAGGGGTAGATACAATGTCTCTTTTCAAGTTTTATCAGAACTCTTGCTGCAGAGTTTTGGACTAGACAGGGCATGCAAATTGTACTTCATTGTTGTACAATTGTACTTATCTGCTGCAAAAGGACAAATCTAACCGAACCGAGAACAAACTACAGCGGTACAACCTGAATGTCCTGTCAGACCCACTGGAACCAGAAGTAATTTATAACTTTGCTGACTTTTCAGCATATCATGGTGATAGCAGAAACTACCAGTTGCCATGTTATCTTGTGGTTCTAACCTGACAACAATAAAAGTAATAATAAACTCAATTTCTGCTGTTGAAGTCATCACAACCACCTAAATCCATGAAGCACTTATACTTCTTGAGTTATTCTATTTTTAAGCAGTCATGGAGCTGCCACTATAAGTCTAACGTTAAATATGTGTAATTTATACCATACCTGTAAAAATAACTAGCAGAGCTGTGGACAATAGCAAAAAAAGTGAGGATCATAAAAATGTTCACACTTTGTTCAAGCTACTTCCCTTTGTTAGGATAAAAACAGTCGTTAGTTCTCCATATGTCAAATATACAAGTGCAAACACATATGACTCAGTCGTACAGACGTTTTCAGCTCAGTGAGAGAAACAAACAAAAACCTGCAGGAGCATTCCTAGCGGACTGTAATCTGTTCTTGTTTCTGCACTCTACTGAATGCCTATCATAACAGGAGTGACAGCTGATAAGTGTAACACAATGTAACTGCAGCAGTTCTTCTTTCAAACCAGTTTCCAGGCATCTCCTGGTGCTGCGGGGTAGATAGCTCAGGAATGCAGAGAAACAGGTGAGAGAACCATTTGGTTTATCTGTGTCTGTCACTGAACCTGAGCTCGACTCTACAGACCTGCTCGGTAATTGGTTTAAATTTACCGAACAACTGGAGTCGTATTAAAATCACATGAATAAAAGATTTACTGGATATAATTAAAAGCATATTAACTCTATCTAATGATGCAACAATCAGGTTTTAAGCTGCAGATCATCGATTTCCCATCTCATGCAGGGTTTCCCTCTGCATTATAAACCAGGCCTTGTGATTTTTTCAAGTCTAAAATGGTCACTCTATCATCCCCTTTGCAGGGGATGCGTAGGTGATTGGGTTTCATGATCAGCAATGAAAGAAATGAATTATTCACATACGTTTAATGGAAATCGTCCGGAACACCACAATCTAACATCCAACATGTTTGAGCTCTCATTTAGTCTAGTATTTGTTCTCTCACTCACACATAGGTTAGAATCTCATTCAAGCACAGAGAGTTGTTTTAGTTGTTGGTCTGCCTGATTTTTTTTGGTATGTGTGTGAGCAATTTTAACATATATGTACAATATTAGTTTTGTAAATGTGTCAGCATGTGATTTGGAGAGTGTGTGAGAGAAAAAGTTGTATATGTGTGTCCTATTTCATTAAGTATATATGCACAATTTTAGTGTTGTTAGTGTGAGTGAGTTACTTTTGTTGTGTGAGTGAGAAAAATGTGATGCATGTGTGCAATTTTAATCGTATATATGTGAGCTATTCTAATAGTAGATATACACAATTTCAGTGTTGTAAGTGAGTGAATCCCTTTTGTTGTGTGAGAGAGAGAAAAATAAATGTGTGTGTGCTATTTAAATCGAATGTATGTGAGCAATTTTAGTCACTTTTCGTGTGTGAGAGAGAAACATTTGATACATGTGCACTATTTAATTGGTTTATTTCCACAATTTCAGTGTTGTAAGTGTTTGTGAGTCACTTTTGGTGTGTTAGAGAGAAAAAATGGATGTGTGAGTACTATTTTAATAGTGTATATGTGCACAATTAAAATAGCACAAAGTGTCCCTTTTGGTGTGTTAGAGAGACAAATTTGATGCATGTGCGCTATTTTTGTATAGTATATATGCACAATTTCTGTGTTGTAAGTGTGTCTGAGTGAGTCTTTTGTGTTGTGTGAGAGACACAAATATAGTTTTTGTCCTAAACAGTGCCCCATATTATACGCTGCTTTTAAAGACTGAAGGTTCGACGTTTCATTATTGTACTTCTTGTATAAAATTCAAAGGCTATTTGTAACTTTAATTTCATATAAACAGGAAGTGTATTTATTATTTGTTACCTCAGAGCTAGGGTCAGGATAGGTCTGGTTTATATTTTTGTGAACTTTACCAATTCTTTAGTGTCATAATGTTTTTGTTTTTGGATGGTGAGAAGTGTAGTTTCCATTCCGTTGTGTTTCTGTTACATGTGATATACTAAGAATAAAGCCAACTTTGACTTTGACTTAATTTAAATCAACAAGTTTTGATCGTAAAACTATTGAAGTGTTCAGCATTTTCTGCAAGATACTCCTTTCTCTTTTATGGAAGACAAGGAAAGCTGCACTATGAATACGAAAAACTGATCTTAATGAAGAAATAATTAAATATTTGAACACATACATCGAATTTGAGATTCAAAATGTCAGCAACAATCACCTTGATAGTTTAAAAAATAGGATTAAATAATGTTACCGTCTGCAGTGGTAGCCGTACAGAAGTGCGCAGTTATCGTGACAAAATAAAAAAAATCTAGATTTTTCAACAAAAATCTTTAAAATGCACGGTTTTAAACGTTTGTCTCTTCTCCAACCTTCATGTGTGCAACAAACAAAAATCCTCGTTGCATCATTTAGACATACAGTAGATTTTTAAGACTGCTGACTAGACTGCCAGGGGAAGAGCACAGAGATGCCCTCAGGAATCAGCTAGCATGGCGGCCGGGCGTGTGTGCGTGTAATCATCATGAATAACTGTCATGTCACTTCCTGTGTGTCAGCCCTTCCCTCCTCAGAGCATTGCAGAGTCGGCTCGTCTCAGAGCTCGGGGGTTTTCCTCCTGTGACATCTGTCCTGCGCTGGCATCATGGCAGCACGCCCGGGCAGAACATGTATCTATTTAAGGATCGGACAGGAAACCCATTTATGATCCTAGCCAATACCAGGGAAAGTTATATTTCTGCTGGGCACCGCAGCCATGACAGCAGATAATATTTTGTTTGGGCTGGGTGTGGACGCTAATGTCAACTGATGGATATCGGCCTGAGCGCTAACTTGGTGTCAGAATGTGTGTGTGGTAAAAAACAACATCCAGATGTTTTAAGCACTGATTCGAAAAGAGTCACTATAAACTGCGACAGAGACACAGAGGAGGAGGATCTCAACCATGTTTACTCGATGGGTGATTACAGGCGTCTCAACTGCTCCGGCATGAGAACCGTCCCCAGATCTTAACAGAAAAACCACCACTGAGGTTTTTTCACAACAGGAAATAACAGCCTAAAGGAAAGGGAACCCTCTAACAGGTTCCTGGGTGCTTACAGTGAGAGGTTTAAGAGTCTTTATCCTCCAGGCAAAGGTACTAAAATCAGGTCATATTGTCACAACTGCATTTTTCTTCAGCCACTTCTTATAATAACCCCCCCATGTGCAAAGTTTTCGGCCCCCCTCTGTATGTAAAACTATTGTTTCTGGTCCAAATACTCATGGCCGTGTTGGTTTACAGCAATGTTATCCATCAAAGGGGAATCGGGATGCTCCATATGTAGGCGTTTAGGATGATTTGATCATAACTTTAGACGGTTTTGACAACTATGACAGACTCTACCTGAAGAAAATGAGTGACAGAAGCCTCAGCGAACCCGTGGAGACACGGCACAGATAATCACAGAAAATCAAATAGGATCCAGCGATGCCACTAATAAAACGTCCCCTAAGGAGCGACACACCGAGGGGACCTGTTAAAGACACCCGGCGTAAAACATTAACAGAGCAAAGAGCTTTGTGGTCTTCTCCTTAGTCTCATCTATAGAGCTGCAGATTCAAGAGAAGCAAGCTAAGCATCCAAGTTTGAGTCACAAACCTTAAATTCGTGCATCAACAGGACCCATCGCCTTCCTTAAGAGCCAACTCTAACGCTGAAGCATCGCTTGTGCCAAAAAACCAGGGTGTTAAATAGTTTAGCAATGTATATGATGTACATCAACTTTTCGGCCCGATGCCCAGCTGTGAAAGGGAAGCTAAGCTCAAACATACTCTGAGTGGAAGAGAATCCAGTTTCCACATTTAAGGGATTAGGGGATTATCACGTATTTAACCAAACACTCTTCCTCTTATCAGTGTTTGTTCCACACACAAAAATTTATAAGTAAAAATGTAATTAAACCTAAACAATATATATATATATATATAAAACAATGGTCCACAACCCTATTATTATACATCGGTATCCGCCCAAATTTTCATATCGGTGCATCCCTAATTACCGTGATCAATTTGTCATGAAAATAAAAACAATTTTCACGTATTGTCACTCCGATAAATTGGCATAAGAGACGCTTGAAACTCCAAAAATTAATTACTGTATGTCTTTTATTTTTTATTCTTTTATCAATCTTCGTTTCATCAGAGCATTGATAATTCGAGAAAAAAAAGAAAACGAAAAAGATTCAATTCTGTTTAAATGCGTTGTTTGAACATAGAAATCGCGGAGCTTTACCAAACCGCAATCCAACAGTTAGTGCCTTCTTACAAAAAGCAGTGTTTCATTGTTTTTATCGTAATCACGACAACACCGCAAGATACCATAAAACTTTAAATATGTGTACATTGTTAGTGTAGCTCCCCTCCAGTAAAACAAATTACAGTTTACATGTGTTTAAAATCACTTTCTTGACGGAACAACCTGTTGCAACCCGTTTATATCTTTAAAAATGAATGCTAAGTAACTTTTCAAACCTCCTGGAATATTGTCATAACTTTTGTGATTATACGTCGACTTACAGCTCGTTGAATGATACCTCAGTCATGGCCCAAAGGGGTCCGTATCGCTTTAACCGGCACTAAGCAACTTTGAGGAGGGTGGCAGGAACCCTTACACACAAAACAACTACAAATGTGCTGACTGCTTTACAGCATACGTCACTTTCCCTGTTTCTTACTTTCAACATCATCATATCCCATTTAGATTAATTACCTCAACCTATTTGTCTTTCACGCAGCCACTGGAAACAGAAATGTACTTAAATCCAACTGCAGGCGACTGGAATATCAGGATTAATGAAACTATGCGCTGGTCCTCATGTGAAATGTAGTCTTCCTGCAGACAAAGCACTACAGCTTTTGTCCACACTGGCCGCCAAAATCAACCAAAAATAAAATTTCTTTAGTGTTGCTTTAACAGCTGGAAAAACTACGGTGAAGCTAGCCAACCATCAACATGGAGTTAGAGCGTCGTCCTTAAGAAAGAAGCGCTTCTCCAAACGCATCCAGGCTAAATATGTTCTTTAAGTTTAGAGACAAGATCATTTTTTTCTTTCTTTCTTTCATCTTGATGGTTTTACTGCAGTATTTTAATTGCAGCGCTGCAAAAACCACTTAATTTCTGTTTACATCAAGAGGTGAAAGCTGCCCAGGCAAACAAGCGGATTTTTGCTGAGCCAGAACCACAGAGGGTGTGGAGGAGGAGGCCGCGGTTTGGCGACTGTAGATCTATATTAAAGGAAAACAGGAGAAGTTACAGGACGTGGGCTTAAAAATGAAATGCATTGTAAGTCCGGGAGTTGTTTCTGCAAGGGGCCAACGTTTTTGACTGAATAAGAGCTTTGAGATGCAAATTGGACCAAACAGCTGCAAGTGCGACACTGTGGATTTATGTTTGTGGCGTGTATTTAAAGAAAGAGAAAGAAAGAGCTTCATTAATTTAATGTGTTTTTTTATAATATGATGAGATTCTTTGAATGTTATATTAATATTCCAGCTGGTTATCTTTTTTTATTGAGGTGCTATAAATAAAAACACATCTTAAGACATTGTAGGTCCTTGTAGGTGTTAAGATGGGGGGGCATTTCTTGGTACTTTAATATTTGTTTCAGTGTCGCTGGCTGGGGTGACGCCAGGAAATTACTAACCTAACTGTTGTGAAACATGTTGTTAATCACATACATTTATCGGAGAAAAACTAGTTAACAGATTTTAACCCCGTCGTATTACTTTCCTTTGTTTTGATAATACCGCATAGTGATATTTCTATATCTGGTTATTATTACTGACTGTTAATAAACACTAATGCGCTAAAAAACCCATTTAATGCAGAAAGCAGGACGAATGGAGGTTTGCTCTTTTGTCTGGGAGTGGGAAAATGTAAGTTTTAGTGACGAAAAATAAATAAAACAAAGACAATATTAACTTTATTATTAAAATAGTCCCCTTAAAATGTTTGTATGTTAATATATTTGTATCTTAAGGAACCGACTTAAGCCCCTCTCGTCCCTCCCTGGGTCTGCTTTCTTATATTTCTTAAGTAAAAACATGATTTTTATAAATATTAGTTTTGCTCAAAACATGTTCAGAAATATGTTCGCACACATACTCGGTTCAATACTCCATTTTTCAGAGGAGTATTTTCAATTGTTCAAGCATAAAACGATTCATTGACTCAAGAAACAAGCACAACAAACAAGTTAGAACAAAAACAAATATTCAGTTTAGATTTTACTAACATCTTGTTTCCAAACTGAAAAACCCCCAAAATGATTACTTTAGAAAAATAATCAGGATGTCAGTTATCATATATGGTGATTGCCACACAGTTGTTAGCTAATTTGCTTCTGGTCTTAAGTGATGACGCCTACTGTTCATATCCTGCTTCAGATCTTTAGCAGAGTTTATATATTTCCTAAGACTTTTTTATTTTTTTTGTCTCTGTAGACGTTTTAGGTGATTTGTAATACTTCCTTTTTCCATTTGTTTGACGAAACGCTGCAAATCTTTTTCTGCTGACATGACTGGATAGACAATCTATGGGAGAGCCGCAGTTGTTCTATGACAAATCATAGTTCCTATCTAATTTAATGTTTGTTGTAAATGCATCTGATACCAACATATGTCATAAACGAGAAAGTGGAACTGTTCGACCTTTAGGAGAAAAAAAAGAAAAAAGGGGGACCGTTTATAACGTAACACCGACCCAACTGTAAAGTACGGTGTTGGCAGCATCATGTTTTAGAGCGGCCATCAAGAAGATCTCTGTCCTGCAAAGAAGTTTCGTCTGATTTAACTTCAGGCAGTGGGCAAAAAAATCATGTTCCGACTTTTTAGTCAGCGTACGAAAAACGTCTGGGGTAGACGATGATGGACGACAAACGGAAAAAGAAACTGTGTTTAATGACAGATTCAGGCCTAGTGGCTAAGTCTATGCAAATACAGATATTTATGAACTGTTAATTTGTTTGTGAAAATTTTGTGAAAGAAGAGGACTTCTTATTTTCACACATGCAGCAACAGCAACAAGCTAAATTCTTATTTTGGGGTCACGATTAGATTCGAAATGTATTTTTCGCTTCAAAAATTGAAAATAAAATTTAAGATCTCTGCTTAAATCTATACCAGTGTCATTATCTGCTCCTGTATGCAGATCTGAGCTTATTAATACCAATTAATCCTCAAAGTCTGAAGAAATTTGCAGACCAAATAATCAGACTTTAGCTCGTTTGGAAACTCATGTATTTTCTGCTTTTGTATTCATTACTTTTCATGTGTTCACAGCAGTTTAGAGTTTTCTCAGGAATCAATACCTGCTTGTAAATGCAGGTATTGATGCTTTGGGACGTTTAGGTCGTTTCAGGGTCCTTCCCGCGCTCAGAGCCGACTGGGAAACAGGAGCCGCTTTCAAATTTTTCTAGTTCCTACTAGTCTTGGTGATTTTAAGAACCAGTTGGTCATAAAGTCCCGTGGGAAGTGACGTATGCCGTAAAGCAGTCAGCACATTTGTAGTTGTTTTGTGTGACGGAGTTCCTGCCACCCTCCTCAAAGTAGCTCAGTGCCGGTTAAAGCGATACCGACCCCCCTTGGCCATGACAGAGGCGTCATTCAACGAGCCGTAAGTCGACGTATGATCACAAAAAATATGAAAAGTTTTAGGAAGGTTGAAAAGTTACTTATTGTTGTTTTCAAATCAATTTTGAGATGTTTTGAATTCATACAATAAAATTCACTCATAGATCCAAAAGAACCAGCTCGTTTTCCCCCTTTACTAACACAAACAGCCGGACCAAAACCAAGAAGGACAAAGTGTGTGTGTGTTTATTTTTTTTTTTAGAAAGTGTGATTATTGGTAATTGGATGGTCCTTTAGAAGGGTGTGCTTAAAAAACATGAGCAACTTTATTTTTGGTGTGGACACGACCAGATAACGCGCACTTATCACCACCGAACAGCCCACGACAAACTTCGTGCGCTATCAGCTCCAAAAAGCTCGCTGCCAATTATCAGGAGGAAACATTATGTCTGCCACTTAGAAATTTTGCTATACTTCTGCCTAATTATGCCTTTTCTATTCTATTAACTACTTCAAACTTAGCAAAAACTTTTTCTTTTATATTTCTTCAGTATCTTTTATCATTTATTATTCCATGGCATACTTAATTTCACAAAACAGCCAGCGTGAAAAACATCCACAATTTCTTTTAATGTTTTACAAACAAAATAAATTTAGGTAGCAATCCCAGCATTAGTTCCTCCAACAACATATAAGCTTTAAACAATTAGATAATTTAATATTAAAACAAATACAGTACAAGTAGTTTAGCTTCATTCTGTGGTGGGGAAAAAATTAGGAAGGTTTGATTATTAAAAAATGTAAGCTTGATATATTTGAGGACGTTAAAACAAACAACAACAACAAAAACTGAAAAATGTATAAGAACATTTTTAGTGGTAACTAGAAATATGCAGCCCAACCATAGGCGTAAATCAGACGGTCAAGACCCCCAAATCTGTGAAAGAAACAAACATATATCCACCCGAATTAAATGATTTAAAGAAAGCGGTGCATTTGATTATCATAAATAGAAAAAAGAGATAATAAAAAGATATCAGCAACTCATTCGACAGATAAACCTCTGAAAAAACAAGAAACAAATCTAAAGTTAAAGAATAAAGTTATTTTACTTGCCTACTTTCCAGGTTTATACGTTATTTTTACAGTTCATGCAAGCCAAACTTAAATTTAAGCAATAGTTAGAATTAAGTTTGGCTTCTATGGGTTTCAGCTGTTTTTTTAATGAGAAAAACTACATGCATATTTGATGTTAATGTTCTAGTTATTATTGATCCTGAAGATGAACATATTAGAAACTTTCATAAATGAGTTATGGAACTAATAAGACACAATGCTGTAATAATTATTATTACATATAATTACAAATACAAATAAAATTTCACTGTAACTTTCTCCCCAATGTTGTTGTTTGGGGATTTCTCTGTTTGCTCCCTTTAGTCCAACCCACGGAAAATTAGTTTTAAACATAATGATAATGTACAGTATATCCTGATTCCAGAGAAAATAATATTTTTAAACTTGTTTCATTAAGCCGGTTTTCTAAAACTTTATCCTTATAATATCCATCTCAGCCAGAGATAAATGTATTAATATTCTTAACACCATTCAACCAGAAGACGGCGATTATCCTCTTCAGCCTTTTTTAATTGTTACGAAGGTTTATAAACAGAGACTTTGTTTTAGAAGGTTTTGGGGTTTCCTTTAGGAGTATTTTAATGAACAGATTGTGGGAAAAACTGTAATAATAATAGTTTTTTTTGTTGGGTAAAATGAAAATGGTGGGCTTCTGTAATTCTATAGAGAAAGATGAAAGAAATGACCTGTACAAATATCCTGAGAGAGGGACCTAAAAATGTATCAAATTAAACAGGGTATTTTTCTACCTTTTAGTACGTCCATCCACTTAATATTAGAGTGTTATTTTTTTTAAAGTTACATTTAGATTCTAATTTGTAACGATTACGTAATAATTAAACACAAGATGGTAATCCGTAAAGCATTTATGCCAAATTGTGAAAACCAAAAAATGATATCCTAAGTTTTTCTTTAAATGATTTTGAAACGTTCTAGTTTCATATAAATAAACTTCATAAAATATCATGTTGGCCTGGTGAAGATAATCAATTAGTCAATTAATAGCATGATAAATTAAAAGGAAGTCGACCTGTGTATATTTGTTTTTCTTGTCTCTCATCTCCATCTTGTTAGTCATTCAGCATCTTTGTACCTATTGGAGGAGGCGGAGCCGTGAGCCCAGGTACACAAGTGCAAGTAAATCTGGAAATATGAACGCTCTTGTTAAAAATCCAAATGAGCTCAAGGTGGGAATATTTCGGATTTAAATCCAGTGAGCAAGGTAGGACCATCAACACAAACGAGCCGGTATGCCGACAAAAGAGCCAAAGCAATGAATTTGCATGTACACCTTTCCAAGCTGGGGGTAAAAAAATACTACACCACAAGATGGAAAGCCAGGCAACACTTCCTGAAGGGTTTAGTTGGGGCACCAAAATTCTAGTATGCTAAACAGAAGTTGTTATTACTTTGTTAATTATTATTATTTCGCTTACTACATTTTAACATTTTTAAAGAGATACTCCCATTTACCACAGTTAAAAAGCCTGTATTTCAACAAATGCTACAGACTTCTGACCGACAACACGGATTGCCCTCCAGAAAAATATCTTCATTACAATCGACAATTCACAAGCTGTAAAACGGAGTGAAAGATGCAGTATTAAAGGAGATAAAAGACATAAAATTTATAAGAGACTGAGCGTCCTTTTTTAATTCCATTTTTATACCTTTTTTGTTTATGTATTTAGCATATTTAAAAGTTTAATTCTATCTGACATTAATGTTTGAAATAAAATTTACATTTTTGCTTTTGAAAGGGTGTACTTACATTATTATTATTATTATTATTATATATTAACGTTTTAAAAGTGGATTTTTTGGTCTTGGTAATGTTGACAATAATATCGTTTATCGTCAATAATTTGTAGGAGAACATATTGTCCAGCAAAATTAGTTATCGTCCCAGGCCTAATATCATGTATCTTCTCTCTTCATAAACGAGTATCGCTGGTATTTTCAGATGCTGACTAGATGGCGCTGTGATTTAGCACAATTTTAGCAAATCTAAACACTGACTTCAACTTGTTGGATTTTCAAGCAGGTTTTTGTTTATCTGATAAAATGGCTGCACCCCATTTCTCTGGGAGCGTTTATTAACATAAGGATCGGTTTTGGAGCCTCTGAGGAAGCACGAGAATGTGAGAAAGCTGCTGCCAGAGTTAGCATTCAGTTTCATAAATACATTTAGCTCTACCGTTATCGGGGAAACACGAACAAACTTAAAAAGAAAGAAGAACCAGAGAGTGACTCAATTATTATGAATCGTCAGCGAGGCTTATCCAGCAACTGCCTAGAATGCACAACATTCTGCTCAGTTTTACTTATAAGACCGATTTATGCCTACAAATGGCCAACGTTGACCAATACTGATGTTAATACCGATATATTGTGCGTCGCTAAATTTAGATTTTTTTTTATTAAGTTAAACATGTCCTTGAACAACAGTAACGAAAAATCTTTAACCATTACAGTTGAATGGAACAAAAATGGTTGACGTCAAACGCATAAAATAGGTATTAAAGTCTAAATCCTAGAGATTTAACCTTTAAATAAATGGCATGACGCTAAAGAAAGCCGGCTAGATTGTTGCTGCTGTACAGGCATTATTTTCGGGGAGTTTAGCGGAACTGGGATATAAATTCAATTTCTTAAAGATGACGCTGCCACAGTTGGCATCAATAATAATAAACCCAACAGTGACTTCAGAAGCTGTACGTAAAAACACACAATCCATTAAACCATCCACTTAATTAGAGATGAACAAATAATTCAGACAGATCCACATCTGCCAATTTTTTCCTTGATCATAAAAACTAGACTTTTTATTTACAAGTTCATTAATTAATTGTTTAGAATTGCTTGGCTCAGGGTGGCAGCAGGTAGAACTAGCTCTGCTATGCTAGTTCTGATTTGTTTTCATTGATGTTTGTCCAGCGATTTTTTTTTTTGGGCCTCTGGTTTTAGATGTTTTGCAGCTGGAGGGATTTTTGCCTTTGCCTCAGTTTCAGGCAGATGTAATGATGCAAAACCGTCGAAACACAGTATTATATTTAAAATTACAAAATAAATTAATACCTTAACTTTGACCCCAAATCCAACAGTAGTTAAAGAGGAGGCTTCATATGGACAGATAGCGATTTAATGAGAAACAGCAGAAGCAAATGAGACGGATTAGCAGTTATTTCCCAAAAACTGATAGTTCCATCCAAAACAATGTTAAGTATCATTTTTAAAAAGCAGATGTTGAGCTGTTAGCCATAAAACTGTCAAACAGGAACAGTCTTCAGTCAGAAGCCAAAGAAGATTTGCTGCAAGACTGACTGCTACTTAATTAAGTTCAGTCAAAAAAGGCACACTTTCCAATAAAAGCAGGTATCTTGATAATTTGTTTTTTATTATTTTAATATGATGAATCTGATTAATGTGTAGAGACAGGAACTTTGAGACTTTATTGGGAATAAATTTAAGTAATTTTTTCTTGGATTCAAAACCCATCATCAAACCTGAACCAGGTTTTCTTCATCATGTCTTAAGTAAAAAAATGGAACTAACCAAGAAGCATAAATTGATAACAGCCAATTTACTTTCGGTGAGTCCTCATTAGACTCGTTTTTTTCTGTGACCAGGAGTGATAAACTAAAATGCACAGCAGGCAGGAGTGCAACCTATTCTACAGCCATACGTTGCTATTTTGATCAATACTTCTCCACGCCTGCTGCTACTTCCTGAGTTATGTTAATGACATCCCAGGGGCTTTTCATCTTTTTAATGGGCAACCTCTGTGTCAATGCTCTTTATAAAAAACAAACAAAGAAAAACGCTGCACTTAAGCGAAGGTTTTAGTCAGAAACGTGAACACTGGAAGGAGTTCATGTGAAGTAAGGTTTCAGCGTCCTGACACGTAACACGATCTGCTGGTGCATGGGTTACATCACGTCTGCTGCTGTGTTACTTCTTTAACACGGACCGCAGAACCACAAGCTACTAATAATATGGAGCACTTCCTCCACAACCAAGAAGGATGTTAAGCACCATTTGAAATGGGGTCAAACAAAGAGCATTAAACTATGATGGAGTATTAGGGCCAGGCTAACACTGTTCTATTTTCATAAATCACAAGAAAAAAAAAATCATAGTCACAATTTTACAAAAATAAAATTAAAATATTAGAAAAAATATTCAATATAAAAGAAGAAAAGAGTATTAGGCTATGAAAATAAATCAGAATGTGTTATTATTACCACAATTAAGTCGTACAAACACAAAATCCTAATATTACAGGTGTAAAGTCATATCAGAGCAAAATTTTCGTTAAAAAAAAGTAAACGAAGGTTTTTTTCGGGAACATCTACATAAAAAAAGCAGACTTATCACTGCTCTCTTTGGCCCTTATTTTACAGATCAGGAAATACTCAATCCATCAACACGTCGGCATTAAATCATTATCAGTAGCAGGACTTTGAAAACAAAGGACTGTGAGTTCGGAAGAAAGAACCGCTTGGACTCGCAGAGTTGATCACGTCAGACCTTGATAACTGTAATCCTATTGCTCTGTTAAAGCATTTCGTTTATCTTAATTTTCTATTCTCATTTAAAATACATTCATCCTGCTTTTATTACGTTTATTCTGATAGTCTTACAACTTTATCTTTGTAGTATTATGACTTGTAACTACCAAAACATTTTTGTAGTCTTTGTACTAAACGCCATGTTCATGTAAGGGGGTAAAAGTAATTGAATGCAAAGGTGATTAGTCAAACCTTCAAATACAAGAAAAAGGAAGAATGGGGGGAGCAGGTGGGGGGATTTAACGTCTGTTTTCAGTGGGATCAATATAATGCAAACTACCATTGATACTCAAACGGCTAGATTAGCAGCGGTGGATGCAGCTCTGCTCCTCAGAAGCTTGTAAGCCAGCAACTATCAGAGCAAACCGTGCAGCAATGGTTCAAAGTAGGACTGCTGGTAGTTACCTTAGATGAGGGGGTTGCTTACAGCTGCAGCAGGAGAGCAGATCTGGAGACAGGAGATGCTCTCTGAATAATTCTGGGACAAAAGCAGAAGTCAATGCCTGCGCTGACAGAAAGGCTGAAACCTAATTCGGGCCGATTGTTTGCATGTCGGCATTCTTGATTAACGTGACTGACGACGGTGCACAAGGCCGCGGCGAGAGCGGCCGATTGCGAAATTCCGTTTTCTATCGCCACATTGCTGAGATACCAAAGGCTCCTACAGCATGAATGAGGTTGGATATTAACAACGGCCACCTTGAGACTGAAACAAACACGACGGATTGGAGCCTTGTAGAAATAAATTAAGTCTATATTTCTGCTGTTTAATTCTGAGTTTAATTGGAAGAAAAAAAAGACGTTATAGATACATTAAAAATGTTTTTAACTTCTGTCGCTAGACTTCGTAAAATCCTGATCTCCTGGTCGCCCGCAGTCTGATTGAAGTACATTTCTGCTTCCAGTGGCTGTGTGAAGGATGAATAACAATGAGGGGATGAATCTAATTGTGGTGAAACAATGTCATATGATGATGTTAGATAAGAAACGGGGGAAGTGACGTATGCCGTAAAGCAGTCAGCACATTCATAGTTGTTTTGTGTGGCAGGGTTCCTGCCACCCTCCTCAAAGTTTCTTAGTACCAGTTAAAGCAATACGGACCACCTTGGGCCATGACTCTTTCAACAAGCTATAAGTCGACTTATGATCACAAAAGTTATGAAAATACTTTTATGAAGCTTGAAAAATTACTTAGCTTGCTTTAACATTTATTTTATTTTAAAAGCCTTTTTTAAATTTGAGATTTTGGTGTTGGTTAGTCTGAAGTACTATGAATCTAAGTTTTTTTTCAACTTTGAAGATTTCGGCTGTTTAATAAGCGGCTCCTGGTTAAATCTAACAGTTACAATAAATTTAAAAAAACTGCCTCCACCTGAACAAAATCATTGATGAAAGATTTGCAAATGGGGAAATTTACTTTAGGGTCCCACGGCAGTAAACCGGTTCAGGTTGCAAACCCAGTACTCGGATCACAATTAAACAATGATGCCAGGAATTCAGACGGGTCTACGGTTTCCTCCTCTGATAATGAGGAACACGACTCCTGCAGAAAAGACTGAATGGGTCACAGTGTTCTTTCGCTCTCAGCGCAAAATGGCTAAAACTGAGTCAAAAGAACAAATATCTGAGTAAACCTGCCTACATCTACAATCCCCTGGTATCAGCGATACGACACTAGCAGGTCGTTCCAGAGTTTGCTCTGCGCCGCCGTCGCATAACTCGCCACTTGTTTTAATAAATTGTAGAACCTTTTTTCTTTGATGAAAGTGAATAATTTATGTAACTAATACATTAATTGACCAGTTGTTCTCTGGTTAATATCACTAAATTAAGCCTTTTCTAACATATACGCTGGTTTTGTATCAGGTCAATCTTGGTATCAGGCAATTCTGAAGACTGAAATATCGATATTGTAGAGAAAGTGAAAAAAATTGTATCGAGAAAAAACGTAATTTTGGTTTATTTAAGAAAAAAAGCAAAGATTACAGATTATGATGCTCAATTCTGTTTTCTTTTGTTTTTGTTGTGTTTTCTTTACGACTAATTTAATGTGACGCCACTAACCTTCTGTGCGCAAAACAAAAACGCGGATTTCCCACAGCAATGCAAAATTTACGGAAATAACAATGGATCCCATCATCTGTGCATAGATTTTAAAGCTGTTGTGTGAAAACAATCTTAATTAAGCGTAGAAATGGCCAATTTTCTGTTCCTCTTCAACTCATTAATCAACAGATTAGTGCCACACCTTCTTTTGATATAATAATGCATCAAACAACAGCTTGTATTTTGAAGATAGGGTTGTTATTTAGCACTTTTCTGCCCTATATTTTTGTGCATTTTTCCTGTTTCATGTGATATAACCCATAGAAAAGAAAAAAAACATTTGTCATTAAATGATTTAAAAAGATCAACCTCAAGAAAAAACAGAAAGCCTGATGTGTGCACCTGTAAAAGTCTGCTGTGATACATTTAGATAATTATAAAGAGGTAATAAAAGCGCTATTAACTCATTTAAACCCGGGTGACTGAGCTAACTATCTCGTTGCTGCTTTTCAGAAGCAAACAGTAAAACTGTTCAGGGCTCTAGGGGATGTTAACATAGTCATGATTGGATCCTAATTTAATCGTTTCTGTTGCTCGGGTCTGAGCTGGAGTCACACTGGGTGCGCGCTGTCCGACAGTTTGTGAAGAAATCATTAAACTTGACCTCTTGCTCTCCAGCTCTGTCCAGTTCTGGAAACTGTTTAAACAAGCTTTTCAACTGGAGCCCTGGAGGGAGGACGTTGAATCACTTTTACTCCAAAAAACATTACTTTTGGCCCCTATTCAGAATTATTAAACTTTAAGAAAACACAAAAAAAATGATGATACATCTGAATATATTATTGGCAGAAAGTTTGAAAGCATTTGGGGGAGAGCAATACCAAGCTGCCTGATATCCAGATATGGGTTTCAGAAATGTCTACAACACTCCCTTTAAGAAAAAAAAAACCTTTACAAAGAAACATAAACATAAAAAATATATAAACCATAAACATCTAAAATCATGTCTAATGTGTTCCAATCCAAAATGCAGTGTAGATGTAAATTAGACTAGATTTCCACACGTGAATGTATGAACACAAACCGTGTTTTTTTTTTTTTGTGTTTTAAAATGTTTTGACTATTTTTCTAAATGAGAAAATACACGCCTGGGACATATAACTTATGGAGGAACCCCCTGTTAACCTCTGCTCAAGGCCTCGTATGACGTAGGCCCGGCTCTGTTAGCTGGACCAAGAACAGACCAGGACAAAACACAATCATGCTGACGGTCACAGATAAAGAGGAAGAGTGCTTTATTAGGTGCTCACTGAGATTACAATTAGTCTGGCCTTTATGACTTCTCACTGAACAAACACTGCATTAATTAGCACACAATGAATAGATGATTCAGAGGAAGAGCAAATTAAATTTCCCAATGTAAGTCATTTCCATCTGTGACTCCTTGAGACTGATTCAACCGAGGGAGGGAATCTGTACATTTGTTTATTGTTTTTTTCTAATGCACCCAAATATTAGGTGATCTGATCAAATAAAACATTTTAAAAAATCAAATTCATAAATCGGATTCATGGAGGACAGTACAAACAAATAAAATGGTTGCAAATCAAAAGAGGAGCTATGATTAATCTTATGTCAAAATTTATGACGGTTTTCACAGTTCTGATGACTTTATCTGAATGTTTCAAAGGTAATAATAATATAACATTACGAATTATATTTTTACAGAGGTCGTCTTTAAAAAAAATATACAACCCATACAAATCTAAGACTCCAAACAGGATTAAAGACCAATCGTTGGCTACATAACAACAGAATAATAACTACTCAAAGAATGCACTAAAAACTGAAACTTGTTATTTCCTTTCTCATGCTGATATAAGGAGTGCGTGTTCACGAAATCTGGATAACTGCCTCATATTAAAGGATACTTTGCTTCTAGGCTCCAGGAGTACTTTGGAAAAAGGGTTCTAGATGTTGCCTTTATCTTATTCTCACACCACTTTGTTAATTTAAATTATTCTGGTGAAATTTTCAAGCTCAGGGCTTAAGAAATCCAGAGTTTCTTAAACTGTAGTAGTAACGAATATAAGCTTATTTCTTACAGGTTTTAAGACATTATATTTGCCAAATAATAACTAGATAAACAGTCTTTCTTAAAGTTCGCCGTAGCACAGGTGAATATAGAAAATTATACATGATGGTCCCAAAATAATTGAATCAATAAGCTTATTAAAAGAACTTGAAGTCACGTTTTGGTCAAAATGACCACACAGGAGTTTACAGAGTAGCCAGTAAATTTTCAGCCTGTTTAAAAGGTTTTAATTTAAAATTAATTATGAATTTATTTTTGACAGATATTTCTACATTGCCTACTTAAAAATATATAAAACCAATAAAAAATCTGAGTTTAAACAGGAGTAAAAACAATGGATTTAAAGCAAAAGCATGTCAAGAATTCACTTAAACTTCAGAGTTTGTTCTTTTCCTATTTTGATCGTTCCTATGTTCATTATTTGTAACATCATGCAAATGTGACTGTTCACAAAAAACGTTAGAAGTTACTTTTTTGTCTCATACCTTTTCGTTACTTTCTGTTATTTTGGCGAAATCTTCAAGCTCAGAATGTAGGCAAGAAAAATTCTAAGTAGTAACTAAAACAAACTTTAAAAAAATAGTTTTGACAATTAATAACTAGGGGCGTCCCGGTCCAATAACGATATCTGATATCGGTCTGATATCAGCAAAAATTTAATATCAGTTTATATCACCCATTATACATTACTGTATCCAATATAAAGATCACTACAAAAGTGTTTGCTAATTCTCTTTGTTGTAAACTACTGCTCTTCATGAGTAATACCTCTTAATTAAGCCATCTCCTTTTACGGTAAAAAAGTAATATTAAGTATGTATGATTCATGCCGATATTGTATCAGGTCAAAAATCGGTATCGGATAGTATTGGTATGGTATCGGAAATCAAAAGGTTGTACTGGGCCATTCCTATTAATACCTAGATAGAGGGGATACAGTCCACCCCCAACTTTTGGATAGTTAAGCATTTCACAGGTGAATATAGCTATTAATAAATCTAGAGGTCGACTTCGATAGTTTATTATTATTTAGGCATAATTTCCCTGTCAGACTGTAGCCAAGAAATCCTGATGAGTACAAAACCAAACCAAGATTAATTACCTGCGGCTTTAAGTAAATAGTTTCGACATTAATTTGTCCCCTCTCTTCTTTGAAGGTTAAGTCATACTATCTGTTATTATTCTGCTGTTTCTCCGACCCGCTGTAACTTTCACCCCCGTTAACAAGCCAAGTCTCCCTCTCCTCCAACGGTCGCTCACCGTCTCTAAGGCGCTGTTGCCAGGCAGATCGTTCTCGAACCGCGCGAGCCCACTTCTCTGCCTCCTCCAGGTTCGCGTGCGGATCCCGGAGCGCCGCGAGCCGAAAGCACTGCTGCACGCGCAGCCGCGCCGGCGCAGACTTGATCCAGCGGCGTTTCCTCAGCGGGTAAAAGTAGGCAGCAAAGTAAGCCGCCGTGTCCGAACCGTCGTCCCGCCGGAAAGCCCGGCAGCCGACGCAGTCCCGCAGGCTCAGCACCACTTTGCTCCGGCCGACAGGTGCTGCGGTCGCGGCGAGCCTCTGGACGATGAGGTCGCTCTCGGTCAAGATCACCGAACACCTGGCTCTGCGGTTGCAGGTCAGCGTGAATTCTCCGTACAACGTAACGGGACTGGAAACGGGTTGGGCTCTTCCCTGGTCCATCCTGAGCGGATGTCAGAGCGGGAGGTCCGGCGCACCAAACTCTAGCCGCCAGCCGTCACATCGCTGGAGTGATGCAGGCAGAGCGGAGGCTGAAACTGGCAACCTCCGGCTGGCTGGAGGTTGGTCAAGAAACACGCAATAACACGTACCTCATCCGGTCAGATTTCAAAATAAGAGTTTAAAAAAATTAGTTATTTGTTTTTATTTTACCTCCGAGTATTAACATAAATGCTATAAAACTGAGGCTATATATATATATATATATATATATATATATATATATATATATATATATATATATATATATATATATATATATATATAT
>JAVLVB010001108.1:1920486-1934564 GCA_032876305.1 Orestias chungarensis
TATATATATATATATATATATATATATATATATATATATATATATATACAATCAGAAAATAATTGTGGGAAGCTCAATCTCAGCTTCATCGGTTTTAATTTCTGAATTTCTTGAATGCTTTTTTCCTCTTGCTTACAGTTAAACTGCTACTAAAGCTAAGCGTTTGCTTTTCCTGTTGCATTTGTATTTTCCAGCAGATGGCAGTCGGAGCTCTTAAACCCCTGACAGTCCATCACCCTATTTCAAACCACACGTCTGTCAAATCCGTCCAATTACGTTGTCTCATGGTTTTATTCCTATTGTTGATCATGTAGTGCAATGTTGTGTTTGTGAACTGTGAATAATAGAGTTGAAATATCATGTGTAACATTACTTTGTCCACCATGTTTCCTCTTAACCATAAGAGATTTATATTGTTAGTATATTACAGTTTTGTATGATCTTAAAGGTGTTTTTGTTCATCAGAAACACAAGTCCAGATCCTTAATGCCCTTGAAAGGCAATGAGTCTAAGAAATCTAAAAGAGTTTTTCTGACTTCTCTTACGTCCAAATCAAAGTCACCCCTGTTCTATATAGTTTTGTTTTTTTTGCTCCAAGCGACGGGGAATGATCAACCGAGAACGGCGAGAAGAGGAGGAGGTGAGCAGATATGCAGATTGGAATTATTGGTCCCAGTAAACACCTGGAGCCAGAGGGGAAGAAACATCTTATTAACATGCAAGCCTTATGCTTCTGAAATTGCTATTTTATCCTTCTCCCATCCATACATTTAACAAATAGGTAGGCCTCTTTCCTCCGCAGATTCAGGGTTCACTCGATCATCTTCTTTTTTGGCATATTATGTAATTTGCTGCAACGGTTCTGAAAGGCCTCTGAAAATATGTGCGCGTTCCTTCAGCTGGAGATCTTCGCTTCCTGACAAAAGAGTCCTTTCACTCCCCAACTGCAGGCTGCACGCTGGCTTCCTAAAAGCTATTGACTAGAAGTGGCGCAGCTGAGGAACTGCGGAGGAGAGCCATGAAAGGAGACGATAAAATCTCATTTTTATGTGCTCTCCTCTGCTCGATGTGAGATGTTTAAGGGACGGCTATATGATAACCACAGTAGCTTACACTGCTAAACAAAAATCTGCTATTTGTGTCATACTTCACCACTTTGTCCGTCTCCTTCTCGGCCTCCACACCTTGACATTATTGCCTCGCGATAACTAACGATCCGCCCATTGTCTGTTCTCAGGGAAGGTCAGGTGTCATATCGGTGCACACCAGTGGATTTGACACATTAACCTCATTACCGCTTATATAACAGGGCTCGGTAATCCTTTTTGTGCCCCATCAGCACCCCACACGCTGGCAGAAAACCGAGTGGGAGGAGGAAATGTCATAAACCTCAGCGTTTTGTCTGCATTGGCATGGAACATGACAGATTCCCCCGTCTGGGTCGCTTAGCACTGACGGCTCGCAGGGAGGTTTCGCCTGTCTGCTTGGCTCTCCTTCATTTGCCCCCTTAATTCTGCTCTGTTTGTTCAGATGCCCCCCCTCCCTTCTTCCTCCTGCTCTTCGTCAAGGCGCCGCCGTAATTATATAAGACTTACATAAACCTTTGTTTATCTGGTAAAAAATGCAAACTATCTTGCCTTGAAATTATGCTCAGCACGGTGACGGCGCTGAGGAATGTGCGGCGTCGCGAACATTTGTCATTTAAAACTAATAAAGTTGTCACGGATGGGGGGAGGTTCTCCAAGGCTCATGTCGTCTGTATTATGCAGCAGCGATGTGAAACACAGTCGATTTACAGAGCTTGGGAAATTATTCACACCACCTGGAACGTTTCGAGTAAGACTTCTGCTGCTACAAGTTTAAGCTGCTAGAGGACAAACAAACCCTGTTTCCTTTCTTCTTTTTCTACTGCTTTCCTGTTATGTTGAGTGCTAACTTTGTGTTGTCCCACAGTGTTTTCCCCGCCTTGTCTGTGTCCTGTTTTTACGTCTTTCTAATGTAGAAAGTACCCCAAAATTTCTCTTTTGTCCGTTCTGTCGTCTCAAATCAAACTGAATTAATGTACGATTAGACTAAAATTAATATCTTACTCAATCCGAGATCTCGTTCTTTCGGACCCAAATATTGTGACCATAGACGAGTGTTGGGATGTAGAGCCTCAGGTAAATCGAGAGATTCGCCTTTTCGCTCGGCTCTGCAGACGCCGCACTGATCAGTCTATTGATCTCTGTACATTTCTCCAGCTCAAGAGTGTGGTGTCGGATGTAGAGGTTCTGATTTTCATCCCTGTTGCTTCATACTCGGGTGCAAACTGAGGAATTGTAAGCTAAAATGATGAGAAATCGGATCCTGAAGAAACCATGTAATGGAGAGGGAAAAAAGAAACTTTCGTGCAACAGAAAGAAAACACAAACAAAAGCAGAGGAAACTTAAAAACAGACACCATAAAAAAAAGTTACTAGCAGCACATGGAGAACAGTCCTACCAGCTGATGTCCTCCTCCAAGAAGCTTTCTAAGCTAAAACTTACCAGATGAAAAAAATGCAGCTTAAGTAGATTAGACCACAGAAGAATAAAGTAGCAGAGTGAGAAGGGGTCTGATTGTGCACACTGGTTATGTGAACTCCAATGTACCTTCCAAATCCCTGTTGAGGAAGTACAGAGGTTGTCTTTTTAAAATACTACAGGCTGATGTTGTGTCAGTATATTATTCTGAACAAAAATGATTGAAGTATGTTTGATAATTTTTTCTGAATTGTTCATTAGCAGTTAACAATTTACCTAGATAATACTGGCGTCCGAATTCAGTATAAAATAACGAATAACTTTATTAATACAATAAAGACAAAAGATAAATCACATTATTTTATTTTAATAATAATTATGGCCACGTGACGCTTAAAGCTGGAACTGTGCTTGATGTGTTGAGGCATTTTCAATCTGGACTGTGTCTTTCAGTTTCTATTTTACCTCAAGTTCCCTTGACTTGTTGCAAAACAATCAGGAGCAATTTTAATCCAGCTCATGTGCAACCGCAACTCAGCAGCTTCAGGAGATCCACAGGCCTGAGTCACCCACTGAGCCAAAGTTATGCTAGGAGGAAGAGACAGGAAAAAGCCCAGGCCTCCCCTCTCAGCCTTGGGAGGCGGGCTGGGGGAATCACTCATTGTTACATGTACATGTGTGGGTCACCTCGATTCTCACAGCCTGGTTTGCTGCAGGACACCAGCACAGACAAATGATGCTATGAGCACTGAAATGTGTCATGAAGGTTCATGCACGGCCTGGCAAAAAAAGCCTCCGCCGACCTGCATGCATCATCGGAACGAGGCCGACCGACTCCGAAACTGCGGCGATGTCTTGTTCACAGGGCATCACTGACATTTTATCTCTCAAGCAGAGTCAAGCATACTCTACATATTCTAGCTCAGCTTTAATACAGTGATAGGAAAGTACATTATTGTCATTGTTTAAGGTCGAGTTACAAAAACTGAGAATATATTTGAATTTGTTTTGATTAAAGAGGGATGAACAGAAATAAAATATCCAAATGTTCAAGCAGCTTGAATAGATTTGCAAGACAATGTGGGCAATTTTTACGATTTAAATTTGGATATCAGATGAATAATAAATATGTACAATCTTAAAATGTATTTGCGTACATTTGACAGAATGTTTCCACTTTTTCTTGTGCTTGTTTCTTATACTTTCTGTTTCTTTTGTGATTCGTTTGAAACCGCCCACACATTTAGTATCTGTGCTGTCACATCTCTCCTTCCACCTTATAGCCGAACTCGCTCCTCTTCCTTCACCTCATGTATTCCAGTTTTTCTTTGCAACACCTAACATACAAAAAAATAATAAAAAAGTAATAAAAAACACACTCTGAGAAGCAATTTTTCATTTTTTCCCTCTTGCTCTGCTCGGTCGGATTGTCTTCTCTCTCTGTTCTCCCAGCTATCTGTCCTCCTGAGAGAAATTCAAATTAAATCCTTCCTACCGTACTCAACCAAGTGGTTTGCAAAAGAAAAAAGGGGGAAAGTTGGTGTTCTTCACTGCAATGGAACAATCTTTGAGTTACGGATTGACGTGATGGAAAATATTCTTCCTTTAAAGTGAATATAAAAGTTTCTTTTTGACGAGTGTACAAATTGGTCTGAACATTGACAATTAGCATTGTCATCTGAGCACGGTTCACATCTCCTGTTTGTCATCCTATCATTTCGGATGTTACATCAGTCGGCCTGTTGATATGCAGCAAATGCCAAAGAAAATGCACAACACACACACCAAAAAAACAAATGCAACAGAAAATGTGCAAACAAAATTATAATTCTGGATTCAATTAATAAAAAAATAAAAAAATAAATAAAGATAAAGGCTGCAACCACAGAAAAAATGAAGCAACAGTGAAAATGCTGCTAATTGCAAAATTGCTCCAGACCACTAGAGGGAGTCCTTTAAGTTATATAAGGCCCGACCTGCGGCATACGTCACTACTGATTGTAGTACCTAGAAATACAAGGTGTTTAGAGACATGGCCAAGGTAAGAAAGTTTGAAACCTGACCATGAGTGAACAAGACACATCTGCTGAATTGTCAAGTCTGGGCCAAGAAATGTCTGAAGAGAGATTTTTCGGGGTTAAAGTACTGATAAAATGAGAGTGACTCCTGATGGACCACATGGACGAACCCGTGGTTGAATCAGCAACAGGTGAAGAACTCCACTTTGAGTTAATAGGTAGTGAAGAGTAGAAACTGTAGTGGTATGGATTTAAGTCGTTGGACCTTTTCAGGTTAAAGATGAGCTCAAAATTTAAAACCTAACCCTTTAAAGCAACACTAAGTAACTTTTCAACCTTCATAAAAACATCTTCATAACTTTTGTGATTATACGTCAACTCACAGCTTGTTGAATGATACCTCTGTCATTGCTTTAACCGGCACTAAGCAGCTTTGAGGAGGGTGGCAGGAACCCTGCTACACGAAACAGCTACAAATGTGCTGACTGCTTTAAAGCATACGTCACTTCCACCGTTTCTTATTTGCAACATCATCATTTGACATTGTTTCTCCACAATTAGATTCCTTACCTCATCACTATTCTTCCTTCACACAGCCACTGGAAACAGAAATGTACTCCAATCCAACTGCAGGCAACCAGGAGATCAGGATTTAACGAATGTACTGGTCATCATGGGAAATGCAGTCTTCCTTCAGGCAAAACACTACGGCTTATGTCCAAAGTTGGCCGCCAAAATCAACCAAAGCTCAAACTTCTTTAGTGTTTAGGAGGATATCCAAAAAGAGAGTTGGTTATTGAAATGTTTTTACAGCATTATGGAACAGCAGTATTATTTGTAATTTTTTACACTCTTGGTATCATTATTGTATGTAATGTTAGCCTGGTGCCTTTATTGGTCTGGAGTAATGGTAGTATTTTTTCAACATTCTTTAGCATTAAGTATTAGTTATGTTTGATTTGTCTTGTGTGTGATCACTGATTGCAACATTTTTCATTTGAGGCATTTTTCCCCCATTGGGTTTGTTTTTTTCCATGCTTGTGATCTTGTATCAGTTGTGTGTTCACAACGTCTTTCCCCATTCGCTGTTCGTTTGCACCTGGCGCCCGAACTAAGTCTCCCTTGAACTCAAGTCCAGCACTGATGTGAGTTCCCATCAATGATGGCTTTCTCCACCATAAATCTTTGACTGGTGAACAACCCAGGCAACATTTGTTTTCTGCAGAGTATGCTCAAGCTTGTAAACCATGGTTGTCCTGCTCCCCTCTCTCCCTCTCTCTCTCTCTCTAAGATACTTCCTGCTTCCTCAGTTGGTTTGTGAAGACGACCGGATCTTGACAGATTTTAAGACGAGTCACATTCCTTCAATCTCTTGCTGATAAATTTAGCTTCACTCCAGAGTATAGTTGATGACTTTGTATCCGTTCTCTGACTTATACTTCCTTTACTCTTACTTACTGACTATCTTGGAGGGCGGTTCTGTCTTCATGCTGTCATGGCAGCCATGAAACCAGATGAATGAATGAACCCTCCTGATCAATTTCTCACTGAGACTCACTGAGACTCACTTCCTGCACTCAGTTGATTTCCATTCCACGCATCGTGAGTCTACTGGTACCGGTTGGATCTCAGTTCAGTTATTTTAAAGTGGGTGGTATTTTTCATGTGCTTTTTCTTACCTGTTTCGTTTGTCACTCTTTTATAAAAATAGATTTTCACCTTGATGTAGGGAAAGTCAAATTTGTTGATTATGATTAAATTGTAAAGGCAATAAAGAGTGTTGAAAAAGTCCAAAGTTGTTAATAATATTAATGGGCATGGTGAAGCTTTGATTGGTGCTTAATGACGTTGATGCTGAACGTGTAGAGGCTTGGCTTCTCATCTCTTTCTTTGATTAGGCATTTAAATAGATCAAACGTAGATATCCTGCCGAGTGTAATAATCAAGATTTTAACCTTCTCCATCTGGCGGGTCTTGTCTCTGATCCTTGTCATTACTAGGCTGCCGGAGCTATTTTTGGATACGAATTCTCACAGACAATCGACTGTTATGGTTTCCCATCATCTAATTTCCTCCATTATAGAGTCAACCACAGGTTCAACTCTCACCACACTCAGGCAACAATGAGAAAGCGCTCCTCTTTTTCTCAAGAGGCATTCTGGTGGATAATGAAAGCAGAGAACAAACATATCATGCTGGTGGAGAGGACACCTTCGGGACTCTCGTAACCTCTTCAGCACACTTAAATCCTACCGACAAAATGACAACCCATTAAGCCGAGCCCGAACGGAAAGCTGGTGGGCGTTTGCATGTAGGTGGCTGGACTGGAGCTACAGGGACTGTTGTTTCTGAGTGACATCCTGTCAGAGTTACAGTCAGCTTTGATAGCAGGGAGTCACAAATGGCTGCTGTGCTCACCTAGTGCTTTTAAAAAAAGGTCCTTTCACTGCTGGGTAGATTCCAGAAGCAGACCTTCTATTCATTGCTGTTCCAGGCAAAAATAAGAGCTAAAATTACTGATTGGATAGAAATCATAAAATGTCAGCATACTATCTTCTTTCTGTGCATTTAGCTCAACTTAGCAAGGGGCTGATGGATACTTTCAGTAAATAATTGACCTGGAAAAACGTGCACTGAACTAATAACTCACCAATAACCGTGTCTCCAACTATTCACCATCTAAATTGCTGCAAATAAAAAATACATGTGCTATGAAAAACCTGTGAAAAACACACTTTTAAACTTTATAATGTTATGTGTCTTTAAAAAAAAAAGTTAACAGAACAGAAAATATTTTATTTAACCTGGAAAATTTTTAGGAGAGACCTGCCTAAAAAAGCAGGATAAACCATAAGAGAGGAAACTGTAAGAACAAATACACATAAGCAAGAAACATGACATTAAGGGTAAGTCCAAAAAGTTAGAAGATGTAATCATTTTAAATCTTTCTGCTTAGTATTTCTGGTGGAAGGGGCAGAAAAATGCAGAAGGCTTTTCCTCAGCCATTCTCCTAATTATTAATATTCGCAGCGGCAAACAATTAGGAAATAAGTCTCTTGCATTGTTCCACCTCCCACATTCCCAGTGTATATATACCAGGTTAATTCACTCACACACTGCTGGATTCTCTGTGACCTTTCCCCGTGCCTCCTGTTTGTGTATCCTCGTTTCCTTCGTCCTCCATGTTTAGTATCTCCTCATCATCATCAATGTTCCACGTATTGCAAATAAATCATCACCTTCATTAGCTGTCGTCTAATGTCCACCCAAACAACCAGTCATGCCTGAGGTAAGGATCATTTAGAGTGTCCAATCAGCCTAACAGTCATGTTTTTTGACTGTGGGACAAAACCGGAGTACCCGGAGCGAACCCATGCATGCACAGGGAGAACTTGCAAAGTCCTTGCAGAAAGACCCAAGGAGGAATTGAACCCAGAACCTTCTTGCTGCATGGCAACAGTGCTACCCACTGTACAGCCCCATTTAATGTCCTTTAGGCCATATTCCCACAGCAAGCAAATGAGTCCTAAATAAACCACAAACTTTTTCACAGCTTTTTAAATGCCCTAGTTCTGACCTTTTTACCCCTCTTTGTAATCTTGTCATGTGGGAGAGGTGGGTGACTATATATTTGTAGTTTATTTATTAATTTATTAAAGCAACACTAAGTAACTTCAGAACTTTTGTCATGATACGTCGACTTACACCTTGTTGAGTGACACCTCTGTCATGGCCAGACAGAGTCCGTTTTGCTTTAACGGGTGCTAAGTAAATTTGAGGAGGGTGGCAGGAACCCTGCCCACACAGAACACCTAAAAATATGGTGACTGCTTTACAACATACGTCAGTTCCCGTATTTTCAACTTAATCATGTGAAATTGTTTCAACAGAATTAGATTCATCACCTCATCGCTATTTATCCTTCACACAAACACTGGAAACAGTGTAGTTCAATCCAACTGCAGACAAACCGGAAGATCAACATTTTATGACGCTATATGCTGGTGCTCATGGAAAATGCAGTATTCATTCAGGCGAAACCCTACAGTTTTTGTCCAAACTGGCCGTCAAAATCGACCAAAACTGAAACTTATTTAATGTTGCTTTAAGTGCATATGTGTCACATCTACACTATAATAGACAAATCTGTCACCTAATGTGAACATTTAATGGAATCTATTACCATACCGTGACAGAGATTGATCTTAGTTTCATTATATGCTTTTCTTTTATGTAGGATTTGGAGCGGGCAGCCCATAACGTGCTTTTTTTGTCAATTGTCAGAATAAAAAAAAGAAGTAACGTGCATCTCCAAAAAGACGAACTGTGTCACAGTCAAATAATTAATTAACCAGCACAACGCAGAAAAGAAGCGGGTAACAGTCGCATCATCTCAGTGTGGTAGGATGGTGTTCCACCCTCCCCACTCTGCACACCAGGTGCATGCAGGAAGTGCACTGTTGATTGGTGGACGGGGAAGGTTCACTATAGAGCTGAGCAGGCCGGTGCAAGGTGCATGTGTCTTTGTTTCCCTTGTTACATGTCGGCTGCGGAGTGGATTGTGTGTTTGATCGGCTCACCTGAAATCGTAAGTGGCATTTTCACCATCTGTGGCTGGGATTGTTGTTGGGTTTTGGTGCAGTACCTGCCGTGCTTTTCTGCGGCATTGTTCTGCTGGCGTTGGCGGCTGCAGCTGACCAAGTAGTAGGCCTGAAGCCAGGTTTTTTTAAAAAGAGAAATGTTTTAAGGAAATTGTTAAATAAAGTATTATATACTATTCTGTGTTCCGGTGCATCTTGTTTAAAAAGAACTCCCTCCACCCTGCAGGTCACATCAGCAAAAATGAAACTATAGAGAAAGAGACCAGTAAATTACTGTTAGACAAAAACAATAGTTTATTTTTTTTAAACATGTGAAGTAGTCTGAAAGTAAAAATGAAGTGTTTCGCCAAGATAACTTATCACCATCACAATATTCTCAATTTAGAGTTTATACTTTTCCCCTTAAAAAGTTCTGGTTTATATTGAGCTCTGGATAATAACTCATACTAAACAAGGTCTTGAATATGCCCGAAAATAAACATATTTTGTCTCATGTGCAGCAACAAACATACATGCAGCTAACAATGCCTGCAGGCGACGACTGTTGATGCATGACAAACCCAAAAAATTTGCCGGATTATTGATGTCTTAATGCACATTATCTTTCCAGTGCAGTAAGCAGCAGCCCCATTTTTATTTTATTTTTTTATCTCTGGTTTCGTGGTTTTTCTGTTAGCCTCAGCCTTGATCTCAAATTCTACAACAGACACGATCAAATCTGCAGCACAGAGAAAAAAAAAAGAGTATTAGAGTCACCATCAGTGCCCTCTCTTTCTGCATCTATCCATGCCCATTAGGAACCATAGCTCTGTCCCCCGTCATTAGATTAACTCCCATGGTCTGCAGGAGTGTTATTACCCGAGCTGCTCCGCTTTGCTGCTTTGCTCTCACCTAGTAATTTGAGTCAGACAGGCTCATTGGGGCGGCAGACAACAGAGTGCTGCTGCTATCGGCAGATATTTGTGTCCTGCAATGGCTTGATTACACGAGCTGATAGAGTGCACGCCTGGCAGAGCCAATGGTCCCGAGAAGATACCATGCTCATTAATTCCCGGTGTGCTGCAGGTGGCAAGATGTGATACACAAATGCATTAACTGATATATAAAAAGCACTTAATGTGTTTAGCTGTGTTTCATTTACTAAAAAATAAAACTAACTTATAACTATATTTGCCTCATGTAAATGTATTGATTTCATAAAAAAAGAAAATAGACATAAACATTTTATGATTTAATCAATCAAGGCTGACCCTGAAATCTGATTGGCTGCTTCACACAGCAAGAATAGAAAACTTCCTCCAAGTTTGCTATGTATCAATTATTTCTATTTCCACCACAAGTTTGCAAACAATTAAAAACATTTTTTTAATTTATTTACTTCAAGGTTCAGATGAGTGATTCCCGTCTCTGCATCTCTGGTTTGGTCTGAAATATCTCTCACAGGTTCACAAGAGAGCTCAATTGTGGGGGAGAGTAAACCGGTGTGAAAATTTTGTAATCATTTCTATATTTAATCTGTGATTTCATGTTCCTGTGCTGAAGCAAATCATAAATTATTTTAAAGTTACATTAAGTACATTTTCAAGCTTCATAAAATATTTTCATTACTTTTGTGATCATACATTGATTTAAAGCTTGCAGTTGGATTGAAGTACATTTCTCTTTCAAGTCGCTGTGTGAAGGATGAATAGCGATGAGAAAATTAAGCTAATTGTGGCGAAACAATGTCATTTGATCATGTTGAAGATAAAAAACGGCAAAGTGACGTATGCCTTAAAACAGTCAGCACATTTGTAGTTGTTTTGTGTGGCAGGGTTCCTGCCACCCTCCTCAAAGTTGCTTAGTGCCGGTTAAAGTGAGATGGTGTCAGGAACGGTAAATATGACTCGAGCAGAGGTAGGTAGCGAGAAAGAAATATTTATTTATTGTTTGAATGAATAATGAACAGAACACGAATTGATAAATAATGCGGCACTGTGGAGGAAAACAGACCGAAGAAAAACGTGGAAAATAAAAGTCAATAAAGAACAAAGTGAACAATGAAGGGCGTGAGAAAAAGCAGAAGATACGAGGAAACAAGACAACTGATGATATAAACTAATGAATGAGCCCTGATTACATGAAAAGGGGAGAGAGACCAGCAAAGTTACCCAGACGAGCGGAAGGTGGAACTTACTGGGAGCGAAGAGGACTGGAACGAAGGAAAACAGTGCAACAAGGAGAGGTAAGGTACAGTAACGTAATAGTCCAGCGAGTAGTGAATGAGAGAACCAGGCTTAAATAATGTGGAGAAGGAGGTGGAGCAGTGGAGCAGACGACCAGATAATTAGAAACAGGTGTAAGTAATGATGAGACTCAGGTTGAGGGAAAACACACAGAGAAAGAAAAAGAGGGACAGAGAGCAGGGGGGACACAGAACACAGAAAAGAATAACAAAACAAAGACTCAACCAAAATAGAAAATAACCTTAAAAAAAACAATAACTTTATCATAACGAAGTAAACAAGACAACTACAACAAACTAAACAGAGAACAAAAACACAGACCATGACATATGGACCCCCTCGGCCTATGACAGATATGCCATTCAACGAGCTGTAATGTCGACGTAGAATCCTAAAAGTTATGAAAATATTTAATGAATGTTGTAATGTTTGTGGCGGCCTCCTCCGCCAGGATCACACCCAGCTCTTTTGTGAATCTATTAGATATTTCAGACCGAACTCCAGATGAAGAGACTCGGGGTGCTCACGCGGAGTTGTAAAATACGTTTCTGTCACACTTTCCCAGTTAAAATATTGGCGTCAGACTCATATGAAACTTGGAGGAAGTTGGAGGACATTTGACGTACTGCATCAAAAGTCAGGGTCTCTACAGAACTATAGAGGGGCAAATGAGAAAGTTTCAGAACTGTTTTATTAAGTTCAAAAATAATGAATACATTTAATCACATCTTTATATCCCAATACATTTAAATTCATGTTGCATCAGTTATTAATTTATTGTACTTAGCCACTCCTTACCCTCCATACTAGGGTCACCCAGTTGTGGTTCTCTCACAGGGAAAGCTTAGCTGCACTATCTGCAGATCATAAATGAACGGGGTCATCTCTGAGACCACAAACAGAATCGTTTTATTAAAATAAACCCCCCTCCAGCACAAACTGTGAGTCAGTTATTTGCTCATTAGTGCAGGAAATAGACAGAGGACAATGACTCTGCTCATAAAAGAGAACGGGAAACAGCTTTGATTGGATGTGAGCTCAATTGATGCTATGCACAATTTAGTTGCCATTGGATTTGCATGAGAAACAACGTTAAGGGAGAAATCTCCAGTGACACGAAACCATCTGAGCATCATGTTTTAGAGCTGCAGAGAGAAGGATTTCCCTGCAAATGAAGACACGGGAAGCTGTGAATCACACAAACATTTGTTTATTTCTGCTCTGCTAGAAGCGTTGTAAGGATCTCAGGCCGGGAGAAAAGATTTTACTAGGGGAGATTGACGGTCTTCTCTCCAGATCAGCTTGATGGCAAGGCGTGAAAGCTGCTGCAGCTCAGCTGGTTCCACTTTTTTTTTTTTTCTGGAAACAGGAGGAGGACAATAATTCAGGCTGACAATTCCCCTGCAACATTACCATAAGAAATACATTATTTAAAAATGCTCGCAGCAAAGCAGAAGTAATTTTCAGGTTCCACATGTCTCAGATATCCAAGATATTACTAACTCACCTGTTTTATGTGAGGACAGCCTGCGTCTAAAGCCCAGCTCTGTGAGCGGAGGGAGAGGAAGCTTGGAGAGGGTGGGTGGGGTCGGATAAATTGAAGGAGACAAATGAAGAATTTCATCATTTACAAAGAAATATTGCTCTCTTTCCTTTCTGCTTTTGATCACAGCAGAGTCAATTCTGTGCAAACGGGACTGCTTCTGATTGTGGTCGATAAAATATTGAATGAACTCCGGGGGGAGCGCTCGAACTTTCATGTACCTGAAACACACAAGACGTTTAGCAGAGGCTGGAAACCATTTGGAGACGGTGGAGATCAGCAGCGTGGCACAACATGGCCGTCAAGAATCAAGAATCCAAAATCAACAATCAGTTGATTTATATACAGATGTCGTCTTAAGCCACTTTACAAGAAAATCAATTAGCTTGCTTTTGTTTAAACTTTACTTTGGAAAGGGTTTCATCCCCCAGTCGGTCGTGGCAGATGGCATCTTGTACTGAGCCGGGTTCAGCTGGAGGTTTCTTCCTGTTAAAGCACAGTGTTTCCTCTCCACTGTCGCTACATGCATGCTCAGTATGAGGAATTGCTGTACAGTCAACGACAACACAAGCTATCGTTTCGGTGTGCTCAGTCCTGAAGAGTGAGTGCTGCAAGTCAATGACTCAATGCAATCTGCTGGGGTTTTCCTTAGATCGGAAACATCCTTTAACCTGATTTTCTGTCAAAGTATTGTAAATCGAGGCTATATAAGCAAACAGATTCTTACATTATAAACAATATATAACACTTTTATTGTTTATTGTTTTATCAGAATGCCTAACAGATGATATAATAAAGTGAAAAGAACATTTTAATAAATACAAATGTAAGAAGGATGAAGGGGATTTGTATTTAATCCAATCCACGAGGACACCCCTAACTAAAACACAGTGCTGTTGAGTTATTACACAGAGTCCTCATGTTGATATTGAAGCTCCACCTTGCCCAAAGCATGATGCTGCCACTTTTTAAAAAAATACCAAAAATACACAAATAGAAATACCTAAAAAAACGTATCATCCAAAACTTCTCTGTCAAAGGGGAGATTTTATTTAAACAATCTGAGAATTACATGTTAGATACCATTCAGATATAGTGAAGCCTCGCTATAACAAGGTTTACCTTTCAAAGGCTTCACTGCTTTGTGCATTTATTTTGTGTTTTTTTTTTTGGGGGGGGGGGGGGG
>JAVLVB010001108.1:1939965-1955227 GCA_032876305.1 Orestias chungarensis
CCTTGTTGTTGCCAGAGGTCAGAGGAGAGTGGTCCGACTGGTTCGAGCTGATAGAAAGCCAACAGTAACTCAAAAAAACCCTCATTACAACCAAGGTATGCAGACGAGCATTTCTAAACGCAGAACACTTTGAACCTTGAGATAGATGGGCTACAGAAGCAGAAGACCACACTGGGTCACCTAAGGTCCTGTCAGCTAAGAACAGGTAACTGAGGCTACAATTCGCACAGGCTCACAGAAATTGGACAATAGGAGAATGGAAAAAAGTTGCTTGATACCAATTGAGCATCGTTGGAATGCCTCAGCCTACCCGAGTATTGTTGCTGACCATGTCCATCCCTTTATCACCAAAGTGTAGTGTAACCATCTTCTGATGGCTACTTCCAGCAGGATATCGCGCCTTGTCATGAACTTCAAATAATCTTTCTTGAACATGACAATGAGTTCACTGTACTCAAATGGCCTCCACAGTCACCAGATCTCAATCCAATAGAGCACTGGGATGTGTTGGAAACAGAAGATGCGCATCATAGATGTGCAGCCGGACAAATCTGCAGCAACTGCACAATGCTGTCATGTCAAAATGGACCAAACTCTCTGAGGAATGTTGAATCTATGTCACAAAGGATTAAGGCAGTTCTGAAGGCAAAAGGGGGTCCAACCTGGTACTAGTAAGGTGAGTGTATATGTCTATGGTCGCGCACACATTTCAGTACCCAAAGAGTGTAGAACACCACGGTGGCAGGGGGCACCGTGTATAACGAGAGCACATCATGTCGACTGCCAAAGAAAGGTGTCAACATCCATCGTCTAAGCTTGTTTCATATTTAGGGAAAGCAACATTAAACAGAAAGAAGTTATATGCAAAGAGTGCAACAGAGTTGTGTCTGCCCCGCATAACAACACAACTAACTTGGTCAACCACCTGAAGAAACATCACAGATATAAATATAAGGAGTGCTTGAAGGCTAAAGCTAACGCTAAGTCACAAAATCCCCGTTCGTGTCCAGCAGCAACCCAGACAACCATTACAGAAATGCTGTACCAGGCAACACCCAATCCATCTACCTCCCAAAAACATGCAGAAATAACGTACGCCATAATCTTTTTATTTGGCCAAAGACATGTGTCCAATCAATACAGTGAGTAATGAGGTCTTCAGAAAAAATGGTCAAAACAATGGACCAAAAATTACGAGATACCCTCGTGTAATTATATGTCCAAAGTGGTGTTGCCTGCGCTTAATGAAAAGTGTCAGGATGGAATAGAGGGAAAGGGGTCATTATTTGAAAGTATTGGGTACCTTTTTTTTTACATTATTATTATTATTATTATTATAGGTTTCATTATTTATCATCTATTGTAATTTAAAGTTTCATTTTTACAAAATTGTAACTGTAATTGCTGGTGCAATTAAAATCCATGTTTTTCCAGACACAATGACTAGTAGTGATTACAAAATTCATCAAAATAATTGTGATTATTATTTTAGTCATAATCGTGCAGCCCTACTGTGAAGTGCTTTGGTGTCGCCTGGACTTGATAAAGTGCTTTACAAGTATCATTTACCATAACAAAAAAAACATGATTCATTGATCCATCTTTTCCATTTTTTCAGACTTCTTTTAGAATTGCAATCAATTGCATTCCGCCCTCTGAACAATGTTCTTAATGAATGTCGCTATTGCACCTGTCCCAGAAAACAAGTATAACCATTTTTCTGATTTTTTCTTTAAACAAATCCCTATTACTGTTATGATTTGATGCGTCAGCCTACTTTGTTTATATTTCACTCCATTGATCTGCTCCCAGTTCTGATTTAATTAGGCAACACATCAGTTTTCCCTCCAGACTGCAGCTAGCTAGTTGTCATCCCTTCCACCTATTTTTATGGCTATGCATGAATATTTAGCAGACAGACAGAGCCAGATTATTGAAAGAACCATTATTAAACTTTTACCCGTCATTATTTTCAGTCTTCAAGTTCCCAACCATAGTTTTTGTTCCTCAGATTTTCTCTCTCTCACCGTTCACTCCTCAGATACCTCACCTTCTTCTGATACTTAAGACATCTATACTTTTTTTAAATCTGGACTCATGCTTCTTACATTCCCCATGGATCTGTCCTAAGTCAACCTGAATCTGCATTCTTGTGTCCAGACACCCGATTTTAGCCTGACCATCACATCCTTCTGCCTTGTTCTGAGTCTTCTTCTATCCATCTATTCTAGAGCCTTGCCAAAACCTGCATACGGTAAGAATTACTGATGGTCAGTGAGTCCAGTTTAAATTTTTTTCTCCAGACCTGTAATCTTGTTTTCAAAGAACTTTTCTCAAATTTATTTATGCTGCGTCTGCTGAAGTTTCAGGTCCTACTGTCTGTACCAGATTTCGTAAAGGTTGCTTACAGTTCCTATTGATAAATCCCCAACATTGCGGTTGTAGATTAATTTACCCCAGGTAAGGGGCTTTTCAGTTTGGGGCAAATTAGAAACCACTGATTGGCGAGTTGCTGACAAACTCACTAGATTTTTTGAAAGGGGAAAAAAGGAGAAGTTGTGGAGAATCAACGTTTCATGTGGCAGTGGTCATGAAGCAACTGTATTTGTAAGCGATTCACGTGATGAACAGATTACTTTCTTCTTGCAGATTCCTCTGCATCTTCTGTCTCTTCGAACCCGCAGTCGGTCGTGGCAGACGGTCACTTGTCCTCACCCAGGTTCTTCTGCAGGTTTCTTCCTATCAAAGGTGAGTTTTTCCTCTCCACTGTCACTACATGCATGCTCGGTATGAGGGATTGCTTTGAATGCAACATTACAATACAAGCTACTGTCTCTACATGTCAATGCAATCTGCTGGGGTTCCTTAACTTGGAAACTAAAATTGATTTGTTTACAATGTAGTGTTCATAATTAGAATTAAAACAATTTCTTGTAAAGTGCCTTGAGATAACATGTGTTGTAAATTACCGTTATATAAATAAAGTTAATCTTCTTTTAAATGGATTGATGAGTAAGTCCTTATTACAGAAGTAATTCACTCCAGTTCTGTTCATTAACCTCTGGATGTCACCCACTGGCTGTTGCAATATTGTCAAGCATAATGTTTGCAATCTGAATATACAACAGAAAAAAATGGATTTAAAAAAGTAATTTGCTGCCACATCAAGCTCATGCCTATAGAAAAAAGAAGGAATTGTTTAGCTAAACCATTTGTGATGTGGGTATTTCATTTGTCTTGTTTTTTTCCACACACAACTTAATCTTCCTTTTAATGCACATGTTTTGCAAGTACAAAACTTGAGCTGCATTGGTTTGTTAAAAATTGCGGAATATAAGGAAAGATTTTTGTTCAACTTATGTTGTATTTATTCTCAGCTTTCAGAAAAAAGTGAAGCATTTTATGTCAACCATGTGTTACATGTATGTTCAGACGATTGGATGCTTTTGACCTGGCTCAGTCTCTGTATGTAGTGACCTATTTAAATGGGTTTAAACTGTAATAGTACAGAGAATTTGAAATAAATACAAAGACCAAAACAAAAAAAGAAACAAACAAAAAAAAAAAACGAGAACCGGGAACCCATAGAAACAAACAAAAAATGGATATATAAAAATAATTATTAGAACGTCACTAAAAAAATACACGGTACTAATTAATACAGGATACATTTAGTTGCAACTTCAGCCCAAAATAGAGAGTATCTAAGAGCACTTGAATCTAAACACCAAATTATGTGTTGGGCAAGTTAACATGAATATCTATGCATGGTTGCAGAAAAAATAGAAACATGATTAGAAGCTTGTACTACAGCGCTAAAACGCTAAATTAAACCAAGCAAAGCACATATCTTTGACATAATATGAGTGTAATAATGTAATATATAATTCTAAACTTGATCAAAATAGTTTTTGCACATTATTTCGGTTCAAGAAGTGATTCTTTTTTTTATGTTTTCAGTTTAGTAATTGTTGAGCTTCACCAGCTCTGATGCTGAATTTGCCTAATTGACCACAATAGAGCTCAGGTCACAATGTTTGTGGGACATTAGTACATTTTCAAACTGTTTACTGCCTAACTACAGGCTGTTGTTGTATATCATTGGATTTTGGAAAATACTGCATGAACAGTTTCACCAATTTAGAAAATAAGAGCATTAATATAAACGTCCAACTACTGGGAGATTTCTTTACAGTCCAAAACCAAAACTTTAACACAGATGTCGAACCATATTTAACTCTTAGTTTAGAAAGCAGTGTAGTAAATTAGCTGTTTAGATTTATATATATGAAGAAGAATATAGACAAAATTAACCGGGATAAATGTTTTCTAAATTACCGCTAAAGCGCAAACAGAATATTTAGTGTTTTAGTGGAAACTTTTAAAAAGAAATCAATTGTTCCAAAGGGGAAATATAATTTCATGAAAATATATTTGATCATTTATTTAGTTCAAAAAAAAAAACTTCTGATTTTGTTTGAAAAATATTATAGTTGAGTTAAAATGGTCATTTTAACACTTCTCAACACATCAAATGCAAGGTTGTAATTGCTGTTTAGTTCATACTGTCCACTAAAGGGTTAGGTTGTTAACAGTATTTCATGTTCAGGTTTTGTTTAAGAGAAAAATGAAATGTGCTAATGTGAATAACACAACACAATTATGTGCATCTTGAATACTCAAAAACATTGAATACATAAATAAATAAATAGTATCAACTTACGTTTTCCCTCGACCGAAGAGGTGTTGGCGCAGTAAAAAGGCCAAAGTGGAGAGCACCATTATGGTGGTGCACATGGCTCTCAAACTCACAGACCTTTACGCCGTCAGAAAGACAGCAGGTTCAGCGTAAACCATGGCAGGTGCGAACACTCATAACTGCAAAGGGGACGCTTGTTTCTGTCAGCAGGTGTTTGCCTTTCCCTCTGCATGGATCAAGAACACTGTAGGATTAGGGGGTAGCAGATTATGGATGAAATGCAACCTAAGCTATGCGTGAGAACATTCATCATTCATGGTTTGCTTGCTTATAGTTAAGTCTTTAATCAAAACATGTGTGATTGCACCTCGTTAGATTAATGAGCCCCATCCTGCTTTGGTCCGTGTACACACAAGTCAACCCACATGTTCATCTTGTTTGTGTTGCAAGACGTCCATCTGGATTTCTGGAAACATGTAATTCCTGCATCAAATGGTAATGCAGAAACAGTTTTTTGATGATAATTTATAGTTCATCGGTTACATAAAGTAACAACCCACAAATCAGAGCCCCACACTTTGCATAGAAAATTGTTAGGTAGATGTTATATCTGCATAGTAAGTCGTTGATAAAAGCATCTGCTTAAGGCATAAACATATACAAAAAATTAGCATACATTCACAGCAATGTTGGACTGTACAAAAAAATTGTAAAACTATGTAAATACGTTTGGATTGTATTAGTCTTTTCAAACATTTCATATTTAGTAATTTTATGCACATTCTTTGTTTGTATCAATATTTTTTATCATGCATGTTTGATAATTAATCTGCATATGGGACTAATCCTAACCCTAAATATTGACTCAGAGGGCTAAATGCATTATTTTAATCACCATCTGTATTAATCAGATGTTTTTTTTAACAAGATATGTTAGTATTTATTGCTCGATCTATGATTCCCAAGAGGAAAAATATAAATGCCTTAAGCAAATGAGGGAGAATTTCCATATCGGACTTGGAAGTTTTCTCATCTCTGCTTACATGTCCTCTCTCTGGATTAAAATTACACATTTCTTCAACATTATATTATTGATAAAACACCAAAGATCTCTTTGAAGAGATATTTTGATGTGTTTCATGTAGGTTCATAACACTTTCTGTTTACCAAGTGTCATGAAACTTCAGGTGTGGCAAAAGCAATAATCTGCAGAGCAGCAGATTGCGTCTGTTCCCATATTTGTTGAGTTTCCTTATATTTATATCAAGAAACAAGCAAGAAAAAGGAGGAGACACCCTGATAGCATAATCAAGATTGCTCCACAACAAAGACAGGCTGTAAATACCCCAAACACATCAAGTCTTTAGCTTCCCTATTAGCCATCTTGTTTGACTGGGTTATATTTCTTCTGGGCAGCGAGACGTGGCATTTCTGAAATCCGTAACAGCGTTAGTCGGTGCATGCACAGCACACATATAGACACTGATGAGGAGGCCTTTAGGGAATGTCAAGTTGCAGCGATGTGACTGTGCATCTCATCTGCAGCTTTGGGACAAACTCATGCCACCTAATTGGAGAAATCTCCAATTATTCAAACTTTGTGTCAAAGGAGAGCTGCAGAAACTAAGTGAATCCTGACAATTAGGGTTGAAAATTCATTTTAATTAAATTAATATGAATCAGTCTGTTTTTGTTCAAATGCTTTTGTGTGAATGCTAAAAGGGATTTTCAGATAAACATAAATCAGCCTTATCAGGGCTTTATGAAAAACCCTAATGGTGATAAATCCTTTTCGGTCAATTTCTTCTGTCACTCTTCATTGTTTACTCAAATTCCTCTTGTCATTCCTCTTGCCTCTTTGTATTCATGAGAACAAGAAATATTTTACAGTTTGCTGATAAACGTGTTAGAATAAGTCTTTGAAATGACAGTGAAACTATGTCCAGTGTTGTAGCACTGTGCTTAGGACTTCTTCCTTGTCAGTTTATGTGTAAAAAAATTCAACATATGTTCATTGAATTTTATTAATAAAAATCTAGCAACACTTCTTGCACAATCAATCAGAAAACAGAAGTTAAAATGGTATCAGAGTATAAGTACTTAGGCACATTTAGTGATAACAGGTTCATATTAAAACTCAAACATGTTATGGGAATACCCAGCAGAGCATTTCCTCTTTTAGAAAAGAACACAAATTTGGTGAATCTGGAACAAGACCACTACTAAGAGCACATCAAAAACTAATGTACTTTGTGGGAGCATTGCAAAATAAGAAAGCGCAGCTTCTAATGCATGTATGTTCATGTTTCAAATAAGAGACCGAGAAGTAATTGCATCTATTGGAGCCCTTTGTTTTATGCGCCGTAAAAAAACAAAAACACGATCCAGTCAGATCTTGACAAAATAAACAGGAAGTAGTAGAATAGGTTTGCTAATTTCACATCTATTTACCAAATGTTTTGTCCATCTCTGCTTTAGCGCGTAATTGTTTTCACACAAAAAACAAAAACACCTCAGGCAAATACAACTTTTTTTGTTGTTGTGAAATTTAGAAAATCATTTCAACTTTTCACATTTTCATCAACCTTTTCTAATGCACTATTTCAAAATTTTGCTCTCACCGTGTGATTTTGTGTCTATTGGACTGCGCAATAGCACTTTCATGGGAAAGATTTTAAATTGTCTAAAGCTGCAGAAGCTCACATCTTCACTTGGTGGGAGTATTTGAATGATGCTACTTCTGGTCTAAAGCTAAAATAGCCTGATTAGATGCATGAAGGGGACCTGCAGGTGGAAAGAATCAGCCAGTCAGCGTACAGTGTGGAGTAAGATGTAAACAAAGCAGGCACACAGGGCAGAATAATAACAAATGATGAGTAAAGATTAACCAAAATCAAGGATACGGAGTTGAACAGTCAAAGTCCTGATTTAAATTAGATTTAGATGCATTTATATTGACTTCCCGCAGGGCATTCATTCCGGAAAACCTCTATAATCTTAATGAATTTAAACACTAATGCGGCGAAAGTGTTGGACCAAGTTCCTCCGAAGAGATTTAAAAGAGTAACTGCCAGATAATAACGTTTAGGGGACATTTACTTTTTCTAATTCTAAGTAATTTTATTTAAAAAAAAACTTTTCCCACCAAGTTCCTACAATTATAAAGTTATAAATATACTGAGAGGACAGCAGAACTGAAGGCAACTTCCTTGTTTTGTGTGAGCAAACTTGGCATATAGAGTTAATTTTGATTCTAATTAGAGAAAACTACCACCAGGGGTGAATTTGTGGTCACACAAAGCCAGTTATTAAGAAATAATAATTAAGAAGAAGGAGAAAGGAAGGGGGGGACCATCTGGTTTATAGTTGAACCCATGACCAGCGACATACTGCTGTTATACGGAAAACATTTCTCTCTGTGTCACGCAGTCCAGCAGGTCATGTGTGCATATTTCCATCAATAGCTTGAGAGCAGGCAGCTTCGAGAATTAAGCATCCGTGTGGGTCTGTTCTGACATGTGGGTGTGTTATGCTAATGAGGGGGGAAATGTAGCATCAAGTCTTGAAAAACAATGGACAGACCTATGGAGAGAGGTCATTTATAAACACCTGGACTTGGCTTTTTTTTTCATCTTTTTTCATCCAGTTGTGTCGGCTTCTGACTGCATTAATCAGACATTGATGAAGAGGTATTCCCAGCTTTCGACTGACTTTTATGTATGCTGCAGTCATTAGGGAGAAATAAACTCTCGCTTTTCTCTTTGTGTTGTTTTTTCCTCTTTTTTTGTTTGTCTAACTGTTAAATTTGCATTCATTACATGGAAAAACAGTAAGAATGGTTTAAACTGCTTCTATTTTCTTTACAAAACAAAAAGCAACCACATTAAATAATAATAATAATTACAAAAACAAGGTCCTAAAATTATTTCTTTTTGAGATTCTCTGTAGACTTTACCAATTATTCTTCTCTTTTAGTCTCCTGATCCTATAGTCTAGTTTATGTGATAGACCAACACAATGTAGCGCGTAATTTTAAATGTTTTTTTTACAAAGTCTAAACCTCTTAAGCTCATTTGTATTACATTTTTTTGCACCAAAAATCTAAAATCATCTTTTGATTTAAATGTAAAACCATGCCTCTACCAGATTTGCACATCTAGTCATCGTCTTCCACCCAGTAAAACAAAAAAAAGGGACGTCATGATTCTAAGTTGTCCAAACCTTAATTTTAGAATGGAGACAGGAGCGACTGAGGGTTTGAAAACACATTAATCACCCACAAAAAAATAAAATGGCAGAGGAATTGATGAATTAACATTCTCCTAAGCAATCACTGCTCGATTTTTACTGAGGATAAATTAATAAATTAAGAATGGACCCTGGAGATCTCTGAAGGCAATAGTTTTAGATTTGCACAATGGTCTCTGTAATTAAGTTTTAATATTTTAACGTCTTAATACCTTAATAGATGTTTAAGGAACCTTAGGGAGAATAAGCCGTTTTGGACTACTACGCCCTAAACAACCTGAATAACATTAAAAGATAAAAACAATTGTTAAACATACAACCCAAACAATGTAGATGACATGTTTGAGTAGTGTACATTTTCCTTAACTTGCTCTTTTATTTTTTGTTTGCTTTCTCCTTAGTTTTCTAGTCACCTTTGACATAGAAAATTCTTGTGAGAAACACTTTTCTCTTCTTAAACCATGGTGACCAATCATCCCTACTTTGTCAATTTACGTTAGAAGGACACGACTGACTTACGCTCAGTTGAAGTTATGGTTTGATGGAGGATTTGCTCCCGTGTGACTCAGGAGAAAATGCGATCCCACACTTCTGCCTCAATCCACTGCTTATTCTGCCACCCTTACAACTTTCTCTCTCTAACCCAAATATTTTAGTGACTTATAATGTGAAAATATTAATGTCATTGAATTGTTAACCAAGTCTTTGGGCATTCAGCAGTGAAGGTAGCGGCTGTTAGGACAGCAAAAACATATTTTCTCATCTTAAAAGAAGAAAGAACATTGGTCTCTGCCTCTGGTTTAAAGCTTATGAGACACTTTATATATGTAAGCTATTTCCATCCAGTCAGGTAAAAAAAGAAAAATCTGTTTGGAGTGTCAGACTTCAGTTTGTTTACTCCATTAGTTTTATGCTTGTGTTTATTCAGTGTCTGGATGTTTGCATTGGTTATGAAAAAATTACAGCATGTGGTGCTTTTGGACGGAGATGGGAAACATCTTGTTTGAACACAAAGCCTATAACGAATAAAGATAAACAAAAAAACATTAGGAGATGAAATATTTCCTCTTAAACTTCAGGAAACTGTTTAGATTATGTGTTCTCCACATTTCACAAACGTGAAACTATTCTAACTTTAATTTTGTATGGCTTTGAGGAAATCTCACTAATGACTATCATTATGTAAAAAATGCCTGGTTAGTCTGTTTTGTAACCAAAGGTCAGACAATTAGATGATTTAATTATTATATTTATTTGTATCAAATTATACCTGGAACAACTGGTGAGTCACTAAAAACCCAACACCTGCTCACAAAGACCAACCAGAGAATTTATACATAATCATATTTATTATCCAAAGTTTGTTCACATTATGGATAAAGACAGTTGATTCGGGATGCAGCCCTGATCATAATTATAACCTTTAACACTCAAATTACCTTAACATGTGAAGAGGAAAGAAAATGCAGGATTTTTACAACTGTTTACAATGCAGAAGTATTTATCTGCCTCTAAAATACATAAATGAGTCACCTATGGCAACTGGACCAGCTTTTATACCCTCACACCACATTTCTGTTGGTATTTATCAAATACATAAAAAAACCACATGAACATACATTCATATGAAGCTAATATTAACCTCGGGTTGTGCAGTGTAGAACTGGAGAAACAGTCCAGAGCTTCAACTGAGAGTATTGGGCCATCTGGAGCAACAGACCTGCCACGTGGTTACACGAAGGCTCACCTTTTACAAGCCGCTTTTCCAACAAACTGGTTCCAGTGCTGGCTCGGTGCTGAGTTACCGCCGGTTCTTTGTGTTTCCACTGACCAAACTGGTTCCAAACTAGTGCTTAGCTAGCTCCATCTCTTTGTGGGGTCAGAGGAAAGAACCTTTTTGTCGTTATGACGTCAGTGACTGCGGGCGGGTTACGTAACAACTAATAGCCGGTAAACAGGAAAAAAACACTGGAGTTGCTTGTGTGACAAAAGAAATAAAATGGACCTGAAGTCAAAGCAGCAGTGGTCAGTGGAGGAGACAAACTTCCCATCGCTCCATCCCTGCTCGCAGTGTGGTCCTCCACCGAAGTGCAAAAAAAACTTGAAGGGGCTTCAAGGACTAAACTGATGTTCTTTGTCGTTTTGCACTTGGAACCAGCCACAAACCGACTCTAGCACCAGCATGGAACCAGCCCTTGGTGGAAAAGGGGTATCAGAGGAGCTGGTCAAATAAGCTGGAGAGAGATCTGCTCTGGCTGCTGCCTTCACGACCTTTAAGCAGAAAATAATAGATAAATGGATGTATTTCATATTAAAAGCTAGTTAGTTTACCATTAACAGGGTTGCAACTGATAAGATCGTAAGAAAATTAGTTACAAAGGGGAAGTTAAAAAGAGTAATGCGGTATTTTAGCAAACATTTGGGGGTATCAATGTAAAATGTTCTTACTTTTGGTTGTTTCAGTTATCAAACTGTAAGATTTGTACCTGAATAGTGTTTTGTAACTGCTAACTTGTGTAATATCAGCGCTCGTTCTTTGTCTAAAACACGACTACTTACAGACTACTCCGTTGAACACAATCTAGAGGAGGGTAAATGGAGTCCAAAGAAAAAAAAAGTGATGCAAAATATACAGAAGAAAGTTTTAGAGCTCGATTTAGACCAAGTGTTAGATGCTTTGTGGCTTCGTCACGGTCGGCTGAACAGCTCAGAGCATCGCAGGAGTTCAAGAATGAGATTTTACCCCGAGCCAGTCAGCCTTTGATAAACCTCAAGCATTTCAAAATCAATTTTTGGCCTCATGTGAAGCTGCAGCAAAAAAAAAAAAAAAGAAATCTGTAGATGTTGTCTAATGTGTTCTGCTTTGTCTTAATGGCATACACTCGACAAAATGGCTTTTCTTCAAGGCATCTCTTCATGTCTGACTACAAACGGTATTTTCTTTTCTTTCTCCGAAGTCATAAATTGTTTGTAAAATCTAATTTCCTCAGCCAAACGCGAACTTGATCCAGATAACCCAGCGCGGCACGACTCCAGCCTGCTTCTGCTCGGCTTAGATCGCTCTGAGTAACAGCCCCGCTGATTCGAGAATAATTAAAAGGAACGAGATGTAAATGTTCTTAATCAATGATTAATGGTTGCCTGTTCGCCGCTTGACGCTTCAGGCGAGACTCTTTCTGGGGCTCCGGTGGGAGGTTCATGTAGAGAAGAAGACACACAAGTGGTTTTCTCGCACAGTTTAACATCAAGCGCTGAGGAAACGCTTTGTTTTATTCCGTTTTGCTAGTAGAGGGAGCTCGTTTGGAGTTCTACTCAAAAAAAAATTTATTATTACTTTTTTATATTGTACATGTATCACATTTTTACGGTTGTAAGACAGTTAATTTAAAAAAAAACACCTTATTTTGGGTGATCTGATGTAGTTGGAATGGAAGAAAAACGCCTATCATCTGCTGCGAATAAAAACCAACACTGGAGGAGTCATTGTTGCTCCGTCGGCTCCCGGCGCGATAATATAAACCAGGTGAAACCAGGGAGGTAAATAACAGTGTTAGCTTCAGAAAATAGATGCTCTCTCTCTCTCTTGTGCACGTTGTGGTTGACATGGCGTGTCACCATGGCGACACATTTTCTCACTGCAACTTATTGTGATTTTTTTCAGGATGTACTCTGTAGCCTGGTTTCGGTGCATCCTCTGGGCTTGATGCACAAAAAAACCAGAGCAAGCTTAAACGTTCACACTGTGGAGATGCAAGCCGAGGCAACAGGGAGATAAATTGCCCTGTTAAAGTATTTATGCAGCTTAAAGTGTTTCAGTAACTTCAAACATATTCAGATATTGAAATGTGGTGATGACAGACTAGAAACTGAGCTGAAAAGGTAAAATATTTTCAATGTTTTAATAAAACAACAGGAGTACATTTATAGATGATCTGCAGAAATCCACAGCTCAGGTGAGAGAACCTGCAAACCCTGATAAAATTGTGGATCTGTGGAGAGACTTAAAAATAGCTGTGCAGAGATCATTCATGCAATATTTCTAACCTGGAGTTCTTTAGCAAAGAAAAAAATGTCAAAAAGTTTTATTGTCCAGTGCACAGCTGGTACAGACAAACCTTAGCTGGAATCGCCAAAACTGAAACTTCTTTAGAGTTGCTTTAAGGGTAAGTTAATAAACTGTTTTGTCTCCATCAAACTGACTTGTATATACATTAATTTAATGTAATAATTTTGGAGGGATACCTTGTTTTTCCCAATAACATTAACAAAAAAATAAAAAGTATTAAAAAAACCTCACAAGCTAGTATTGGTAATTTTAGCTTTAGTTTCGTTACATAAAAGCTAAGTTTCAAACAAAAAGGCAAAAGAAGTCCAGTTAGGGTTGAGTGCTTCAAATAGCAAAAGCTTTTAAGAAGTATAATTTATAAATAAATATAAAATTACTTTAATTATCTACACACATGGGTCGTTAGGGGCAGCCAACAATCAAAGCTAAAAAAGCAACTTTTTTTATAATTGAAAAAGAAGCTGTAAAACTGTTCTAAACTGTCCTTAAGAACACGTCCAGGTACACAAAGAAACAGTTACTGCATGTTTATTATTTTCAATTCAAGTTTTTCTGAATCGTCTTACATAAAAACACAGACAAAAGCATGCTGGCTATCATTAAACTTGATTATATGGTACCTAAGAAATAGAAAAAAAATAAAATAAAACTGTATCAGAATTACTGAAAACACAACAGTTGTTTCTTTTAAATTACTTTGAGCTTCGCAGTTTTAACCAAATCACACACTTGATCACATCATAAAAACATTTATGTTATTCTGTATGCACACACTAATTTGATACAAAAACGTTTTTAAGTAATGAAAACACCCAAACGAGGGCTCTGTTAGGCATTAGCATGGACTAACGTCAGATCGCGACGAAGCATTTGTTAAAACGCGTATCTGTCCCACATTCACCAAATTAAACATTAATAATACTAATACTAATAATGTACTTACTTGCGCGTTGGAGCCGCTTTGATTTGTAATCCACGGTCAGTTCTACGGTAAGTGAGGGGGGGGTCCGATTGGCGCAAAGTTTCTAAGATGGCGGAGAAGGCGATCCGATTGGTAGTCTACGTTCGAAAGTCTACAGTGGTGAGCGAGCGGCGCCCTGATTGGCCAGTCTACAGTCTACGTTTGAATGTAGACTTTTGCACTACTGTAGACTAGACGTCCACGAGCAGGAAGTTTGTCTTCTCCACTGACCACTGCTGCTTTGACTTCAGGTTCATTTTGTTTCGTTTGTCGCCCAAGCAAATATAGTGTTGTTTAAAAACTGCTGCTCTTTTCCTGTTTACCGGCTATTAGTTTTTCCGTGGCCCCGCCCCCAGTTGCTGACATCATCACATCAAACCGTTTCTTTCCTCTGACCCCAGAAAGAGTTGGTGCCAGCTAAGCACCAGTTTGTAACCAGTTTGTAACCAGTTTTGTTAGTGGAAACACAAAGAACCGATGCTAACTTTGGCTCTAGCACCGAACAAGCCCTGGAACCAGTTTGGTGGAAAAGGGGCTTGTGGGAATCCCAAGGAACTAAGAAACATATTTCCTGTCAGCCTGTCCTGGATCTTCCTCTTGGTCTCCCGTCATCGGGACGTGCCCAAAAAAGCTCACCAGGGAGGCGGTTTGAAAAACTCAATCTCCTTAGGAATGTTCATTGAGCCGCAAATGGAGCTTCACCTTTTGGTTGAGCACTCTCTATATGTAAACAGACTTCACCAATGTGTCTATCAAGCTCGTCTGGAGAATTTCAGTTCTCTGATTAACAGTTTGTCCCAGATACTGAGAAGGCACTCTAACCTCTTCTGGGTCAAGACCATAGTGTCAGATTAGGAGGTGCTGATCCTAATCCCAGGGCAAACAAAACAAATCCTCAACACCTTGTCTGCGCCTAGATTACATTGGGAATACATAACACACCATTGTCCCGATCTAACTGTGACTACATTCACGCGGCACTGAATGCTGAAAATATTTCTGCATGGCCTTTTTTACTAATAAAGAAGTACAAAAGCCGTCAGAAGAAGAACTTAGACGTCACAAAGCAGAACAATGTTTACGGAAGTAATGTCATGATCTATGTTTGGTTTAGGTTCTGTTTCTTCCCGTGTGTGTCTTCACTAATCTTCATTCACATCTGTTATTCAATCATCCAATCATCTTCTCCACCAATCACACACCGGTTCACAGTATATAAGCCCTTCACATTCTCTTACTCACCGCTGGATCGTCTGTTGTCTTACCTGTAGCTTTGCCTTCTCGTCTC
>JAVLVB010001108.1:1955327-1972435 GCA_032876305.1 Orestias chungarensis
CCTCAGTCCTGGCTCTTTATCATGGTTCCCTGGTCTCATTCCGTGTTCTCTGTTTGTTCTCACTTCCTGTAGTCCCCGGGTTCACTTGGCTCTTTCCCATCGTGTAGTTATTAGTTTCGTTGTCTTAGTTTACTTCCTCCCTTCCCGTGTTATTAGTTGTGTTTGTTTATTAGTGTCGTTCCGCTTGTTTACATTTCTGTAGTCCCGCCTCCGCTCCTGTTTACGTCTCGCGTTGTTTCGTCTCCGGTTTGCCTGTAGTTCCCTGTATTGTTTCCGTTTACTGTTTATGTTTTATTTCAACCCCAACAATAAATTATTATTCACTCAACTCCACCTCTGCTCGAGTCATTAAAACATTTCCTGACAAGTAATGGATGTTTTTGTCTAGTTTTTAGCGATGGGAGCCGACGCTATTGTCACACGATCAAAATAAGATGACGGAAGCTACGAAAAAAGAAAGCTAGACTGGGCACTGCTTGCTTCGGACATTGTTAACGTCCAGATTTGCGACGTCTGGCTTCTTCTGACGCATTTCTCATGTCGATGACTTAAAAGTGGGTTAAAACGTAGGACGATGAAAAAGTCGGATATGGGTCGCAGTCGCCTATCGTGTAAATTTAGCCTCAGTTGCCACTAGAGTTAATTTATAGACATGGATTTTATCTATTGGCATCACAATAAATGGGGGACAAATCCGCAACTTACTGTCTTTAAAAGAAGATTAAAAATCATGTTTAACCGTGCTTTCATTTAATAATCATGTGCTGATTTCTTTTAGAAAAGAAAGATCTCAATGAGACACATTTAAGCTTTTGAAAATACTTCCCCCTGCATGCGGACATCATGAATAAAGAATTATAACAATCAAAGCATAAGTTGGCTTTCAAAGACAGAGACGGACGCCTTTAACAAGCAAAGTTTTATTGATTCATTTACCACATGTGTGAGGGTACAAGTCTGTGCAAACATGCTCAAACACCACAAAGCCACCGCCGTCGCTTCCACTGACAGAGAAGAACACACCAACATAAACGATATTCAAATACAAACTGACTGAAAAGATATACTTAGAAAAATATAAAGCGTTTAAAATCATGAAACTGAACATTGCACGACGAGAACACGGTTCTACACATGCTGTGATGCATTCAGACAGCAGAATAAAAAAATACATTTGTGAAGGAAAATACGTGTTCAACCTCAAGTGTCTTACTGCATGTGTATGTGAGCTTTTTCAGAGGTACTCTGGTAAAGATCCTCACCGAGTGTTGTCTGTTGCTGGAAGTCGGGCAAAGAAAAGCGGAATCCTATCAGAAGTGACAACATCTTGGCTACTTCTGGATTTATATTTAAGCTGAAACTGCTTTTATTTGAGAGCTGCGTGTATTTTTATTCACCTGCCTGACTCATCGTTTTATACCCTTCAGCTTATGAGTCCAAAATTAAGTTAAAAAAATGTTTGAGAGGATTAACAACTGCAAGGAAAAGCTGAGGGCTTAATTACCTTTGTAACCTTACCTCCTCAAAATATGTTTCTTCTATTGATCAAAAGCAAAAAAGATATCAGTTTATAACAGAGGTAAGAGGAATTTGACTTTCAACCATTGTTTGTTTACTAGGAGCAGAATTACAGAGTGAGCACCTTCGATTTTGAAAATTGCTCTGTCCTTTAGCTATTCCTAACTAGGGAGCAGCTGATTTTATCATACTTATCGAAAGACAAGTTCTCAGAGAGAAGGATGTCAGCCACTTAAAATGACATAAAAAAAATTTGCGATGTCACCAAGGAGGTTAAGCCATCCTAAAGGATCAGGGTGTGTTGAGTTTGGTGATGGATAGAGGGCTCAGAATGGTATTTAGGTACAAACAATCTAAACATATTCTTTCCAATGTACTTTAAAGGTTCAAGATGGGAGGTAACATATATTATTTGACAATCATAGCCAACAGCCAGGGTTACACATGGTTGCCAGGGAGATTATTGCCTTTGCAGAGGAAAGTAAATATTTGAAATCTACTTCACAAAGCTACTAGAGTTGGTGTTCTTCTGCTACCTTTGATTTCATCTGAGTATTTGTCATTTTACTCCCTTGGCATATCAAACGTTTGGATTTTTGTCATTTCTCACCTGGTATTCGTGAATTGCTACAATTTTAAAGGGTATGAATTTGTTTCTTTTTAAGATTTAATGCTACTATAGTCCTTTATAGACTGTAAACTGAAAGAAAGTAGAGGCATAGATTGATAGGGGTGAATACATGGTTTAGCTTGTCGAAGGCTGAGGTTTGAACCCTGGTTGAACAACTACAGAGAGACAAGGTTTCCAAAGTTTAAAGCAACAATCTTCTTATGGTCTACTGTATTTGACTGTAAGAAATAACCACTAATAAGGGCAAAACTATGTGCAGGAAATTTGGCCAAACCAAAAAATTTCGAAATTTGAGTCTTTTAAGTAAATGGTAGGTGGGAATGAGTTAATGGGTAAAATACCAGTGTGTAAGCAAGAAATTGTGCAACGAATTGGTTTAGAAATGAATGTCAGGGAGCGATCATATTGTAGTTCACGTAAGGTTAAACTTTGCAATATTGTTGGAAAGGTTGACAGCAGAAATTACCAATTTTGTAGATGACTTTGTGATCGGTATAATGAGGCTAGGGAGTAAAAAGAAGGGAGCTTATAGGGGTAGATATGTGCTCTGGACAGTAAGAAGAGGGATTGAGAATACTGGGAATATGACTGTAAAATGAGAAGAAGAGCACATGGATCTATTAGCAGAAGGATATATAGAGGGAGAAAGTAGAACGATAGGGTTAGAGTTAAGATGGGGGGATGATCGACGCAATTATAAACAGTACAATGAGATGTAATTTGAGCTGCCAGAAGACCAAGAAAAGGTTTTCCAGTGTTGTTTAACTTTCTTTTATGTATGTTTCATCCTTTTCTAGATAAATTATTGAAAACAATATCATTTGATTGAATTTGTTTGACTTTAGACTGAATTTTGTTATGCCGAATTTCCTAAATATTGACATACTTCTGCAGTTGTTTTGGTTTGTCTTATGATTCTGGCCTGTCGGGCCTCCTACTGATTTGTCATTTATGCCACCCCCTAATCAGTCTTACTCCGTTCACCCCGTCACCCGGCTTTATAAGCAGTCATCTGTTGAACAAGACAGTGCCAGATTATTAAAATCACTTGTGTGAATAGATATCCAGCGTCCCTTTCTTTCCCTGCCTGCCTGATCACGTCAAAGCTCAGTCTCCTGATTTACTCACCTTGCTTTGTCTTTGTCGGATTCTTTGCTGTCTGCTACTCTACTTCTGCATCCTGACTACCCATCTAACACCTGTGCATATCGCATGTGTTTGTTAAAATCTGCTGTCATTGCTCTAATCTGTATTCCGTCCTCGGACCGTCGATTCAAGCCATATCCTCAGATCTGTCTGCCCACCAGTTTCTGAAGCCGTTTTCCGGTACTGAACATTGAGACCTGCCTAGTACCCGGGTTTAATCAGTCACCATTTAAGATCTGCGTCAAGCAATCTTTGTGTAAGGAGCTGGTGGTGACGTCAACACCGGAGACCAGTTCTGCCACAGAGGAACCAAAGAAAAAGACAGAAAGTCTTAAAAAGGCTTTTGTTCTGAAATTTCTCGTTGTTATTGAACTCATCCAATAACCTGTCTCACTGTCCCCAGAGGTTGCTTGTTCCTGTTACTGGTTATAGTCTGTATTTGGTAATAATGCATCTTTTAACACTCATTGATTGTGTCTGGTTGACTATCAAATATGGAAGTGGCACAATTAGGATTTTTTTGGGGGCTTGCAAAGATCGGAATAGGGCCTTTAACATGTCTAAGAAAAGTTCGCCACAGTCTAACTTTTGCTGCAAACCAGTATAATTTCACATTTAATCTTAACTGATGTAGTTATGAAGGGTAAAGCATTTCTCTGAGGTCATTAACTGCTGAAGGAAACACATTGCCTGCTTTATTTCACCTTTGATATTTAACAAGACATAAACACGTATTTACTAATAATGTTTCACCAGTTGGTTGTGGTAGAAGTGCTTTGAAATGGTAGAAGGCATTTCCATTTTCCATCTTCAAGTCATTTTTTGCATGTGTGAGCACGAGAACAAAAGACACAAAGCATTTAGACTATCCACTTTGTTGTTTCATGGGATTTTAACTGCATTACCTTTACTGCTAGAGTGGGGCAACTGTTGATGTTATTAGTCCCAATTATGCGCTTCTCCTTGGCAATTTAAATGTTGCAGTCTGCTGTGAAAATACTATTTGAATGTGGTTTTATTTGTTCCTGTATAGTAAATTTAAGATATGTTTAGATCATATCATGCACAAGGAAACAAAAATATAGCTTAAGTGGTGATAGAAGAAAATAATCAGGTTCCCTAGAAATTCTAAGAACGTGTAAAGTTTTAAAACATTTTAAAGTTTATTTTGATATATATGACCTACATGTTACATTCATCCATCCACTTATCCAAACAGCAATCTATCTGTATTTATATTTTTCATTTTAGACATTATTTTCTAATACATCACCTACATATTCCATTGTATCGTTCACCCATAGTGTGTCCATCAACCCACTAGTCCATACTTTCAATCCTGTCCTATTTTGAATCTAGTTGACCATAATTATGTTATGATATCTATCAGCTTTGAATAATGGGATCATAAGGCAATTTCTGCATTGTATGTAGCATTCAGTAAAGCATAAATGTTGTATAATCAATGTAATCAAGAACATTTCTAACAATTTCATTTTTTGTGAATGGCTGATTTAAAACCACCCGTCCGCTCATAATTGTTTTTAGCCTCCGCCGTGCAGAGACAACAGGAAGCTACACAAGACAAATCACCCGACGAGGAAGAGAGGAGACTCATTAGCTCCTTATTAATGCCAGATGCTGATGCTGCCAGGGATCCGATGGGAGATGTGCAACGTCACCAGAGCAGATGCAAACAGCAGATTCGATCAAATATCTGTCCTAAACGGATTTGCTTGCCGTGTTTGGGAATTGAGTTGAGTCTGATTCGCAGATGGCTGCTGATACAGAGCAGGTTGAAGTTAACAGGGGTAAAAGAAGTTAGGAGAGACAGCTCAAACATTTTCATGTATTTGGATTTCACATTATAAGATAAACTGGCCAGAGATCTGTGGTTATAGACTGATGGTGTGGCTTTTTTTACATGGAGCTCATAAGTGGACCTCCAGGGACCCTAATGCAGACTCTAAAAGCCACATAGGCATTTCAGGATATAAACTATCTGAGTTTAATGTAAATATTAACACTGGAGAAAGCATCTAGCATGTACGTTTGAGATGTGTGAGATTGCTGATTTTTCCTCTTAGCTGAAGTTCTTACTCTTTCACGATGTGGGCAATTGTGTAATGAAATGACAAGTGAGACAAAAAAAAACACTGTTTCTGATTGTTAAAAAAAAAGCTGAGCAAAGCACATCCTTCCTCAACTCAACTCAACAGTACGCGGGTCATTGAGCTGTAAAACGAAGCCAGCAGAGTACACACATGTGCCCACTGTAAATATTTACAAGGAAACACTCCAGCAAAGTCAAACAGGACATTTAATAGATAGGAAAAAGGGGTAAAGCTCCCCTCAGCATGAAGACAGACTGCGTTCGGAGACATTTAACAGTCATCAGATCCATGGTCAACGACTAACAGCCGGCTCTTGTTGCTTAAAGTACTAAACCTTTTTCCTTTGTTTTAGTGTATCATGATTTATTCAAAACTTGCTTCTATCATATAGGAACAAGTATTTCTATTCTAAAATAAAACGTTAGTCTAGCAAGTATAACCAGACGCCATTTAAAGGGATATTCTGGATTTTTAAAGATGACGTTCTAAGTCATTAGTTACTTTATGTGTTGAAACAGACGTACGAAAGTACATTAGTGGAGAAGTAGGTAAATCCAAGGAGAGGTGGAGAGTTACAAATATTTATGAATTATTTTTGGGTCCGTAGTTTCTTTTATAAACATTGGGCGCTGCACGGCTCAGCGGCAGAGCAGGTCCCACTCATCTGAGCTTCTAATTATCGTTGCAGCCATCCAGTGTTTGACTCTCGGAGCTACTATATGCCAAATATATAGTTGGAACAAGAATTTCAACATACACCGATTAAACAAACACATTTAGATGTTTTTTTTAAAATCTAAAGTTAAATCAGACCAAGCCTCTCAAGTTTGAATTCAGCTAGAAATACAAAAAAAAAAAATTCTACTTGCTAAACGACGCAAAAAATGAAACTAAGACTATAGCAATATCTTTTTAAGATGTGCTTTACATACGGGATCAATACTTTCCTTAAAAGGATTATGATTTCGAGCGTTGGAAAATGTTGTAGTTTTTTTTTATTTTGGTTAATTGTTGGTCCACAATGTGCAACATTGTAATCACCTATTTCTCACATACATGAACACGGGGACATGGAAATATATTAAATGTCTTTTTCATCCTATTCCAAAGACATGGTACATGGTTTTGAGTTGGGGTTTTTTTCCTGTTTGTCAGCCATTCACTTCTTTAAAGGATCTCCTTGAACCTTCCCAATCGTATAAGAGCCAGTTTGTGAAAAATCCAAACTATCCCTTTTAGCTCAGTCCTTCTTCACAAAATGTTTTTTTTGTTAACCAAAATAATTTAACTTCTTGTTTCTAAAAAAGATATTCATAAACACTGCATTGATTGTGTAAATGTCTTCATTACTAAGAAACTATTCTGCACACCTTAGATTATACAGAGCATTTGCCTTATGTTGCTCCAATGGTGACTCAACTTTAATAACTTGTGATTCTGAATTAAATTAAATTCATGCAAAATTGAGCAACTCTTTAGAGCTCCTGGATGAATTACATTCTAAATAAGCTGGCAGGATGCTCTAAATAGAATCAAGCAGAACTCCAATAGTTTCCTAGATTAGTATAAATAATATGTGGGTTTACTATGATGTGTAAGCTAATAAAATATTCATCATATTTACCCAACTTTATAGATACCTTCTTGTGCTGCTACCAATATTTATGAAGGGTACATATCACCCAAAAAAAAAAGGAAAAGAAATTACTGCAAAGTAGGAGTTTTTTTTGTAACGTATAAAATTATACTTTTTTACAATACCTTTAATTATAACCCTTCTTTGAGAAAGCTACCAAAAAATAAAATATCTGCCCATCTGCTCATATTTTGACAAGACAAAACACTTTTACATTTTCATGTTTAACCACACATGTTCTCATACAAAGCTCAACAGACCTTGGGAAACAGCTACGACTGACCACAACAAAAAAGAAATAAAATCGTAAAGCTTTCAGAGTTTTTCCCATTTTTTTTCCTCCCTAAATATGTGGCGCTTCTTTAATAGGAAAGCACTCATGCTACACAACGAGTCATGGTTTCTATGATCCTCAAGCGACAAGAATTGCCTGGATGGTAGAGCCTTTATTTTTTCCGCTAAAACACATGTACCAAAACACCACTTACGTAAGCTAAGAGGAGTTAAAGTGATGTCTGGTTACACTGCTTTGTTTCCAGTTGACCTCTGGGTTGAGCGACAAAAGCCAAAATGAAACCAAATGTTGCATGGATTACTGTGTTACTCTGCAAAAACCAAACTCCCGATCTTTCGCACGGGCAAGTATTTATTTCTCCGGCACAAAAGACAAAACAAAAAAACCCAGACATCTACCGTCTTCTTTCCCGATCGTTCACACGGCCGAGCTGGAGACCTGGAGCCAGCCCGCGTCAGTGTAAGCCCCCGTCACGTGCCAGTACAGCGCCCCCATCAGTTTGGTCCAGACCAGCTGCACCTCAGCCGTGAAGAAGTCCGGGAAGTCTTCGGACAGAACCTCCAGGATCACGCCGCTCAGGATCTGGGTCGAACGAAGGCAGCGAGAAAGATGCTTAAATCAGCTGGACAAAAATTAGCCCGTGTTTATGCAGGAATTACAGGAAAAACGAGATTTAGATATATTCTCATGCACATTTAAGGTAAATGCTACGGAGCCCCTCTGGTGATATGGGTGAAAAAAATAAAATAGGTGGTCACGAATGAATTAACGCATGGGAAAGAGATCCTATTCCATGGCCACGACTTGTTTAACACAGTGGTAAAGTTAGAAGAGTTCTGTAGAGTTAGCGGTGTCTCCCTTCTTTGCGGGCCGATGCAGGCGGACTGATGGCGGCTTCGGCTCTTCGGTTTCTTTTCTTTTTTTTTCACCATGTCACCAGAGGGGCTCCGTAAAATCGTAATTCTAGTTTTCTTTTTTTTCTTTTTTTTTTAAATCAACCGTCTTACTAAAATCTTAGTGGGTAAAAAAAATTGTCTTAAAGACTTTGATGAATCCTGTTTCAGGAGGAAAACTAGCATAACCGACAAAAAAGTCCTGGTGTCAAATCCAGGCCTGAGTTTGCATGTTTTCCCTGTGCATGCGTTGGTTCTCTCCAGGTACTCCAGTGTTTTCCCAAAGTGAAGCAAAATGACCGTTAATTTGTTTGTAAACAAAGTATTTTGGTTAAAGCTAAACATTTAAATAATATTTAGTAAATGCTATTTGGACCCAAGTAATTAACATCAAACAATTTAGTTTGATGTTAGTCATGCTTAAGCTGAACGTGTAATCCAGCTAAATCTTTAGCAACAAATTATAAATTTAGGTTAGATTGATTTTTTTTGATTTTAACATATGTGTCCAAGTATATTGAATTTGAAGCAAAACATTCAGTTTGGTGCTAAATAGCGACCTTACTAACTACATACTAAAGAAAAAAGGTTTATATTAAGCACCAAAGCAATTATTAAAGTCTAAATTAATTGTTTATATCTATGCTAATATTTTGTTTGCAAATTATATCTTTGGCTTCAAACTAGATATTTAGCTTGCATGTTAATTTTTAATTTTAAATATTATTAAATATTGTAATTTTTTGCCACATCTTTTTGCAGGTGTATGGAAGATGACTGTGATGTTAGTCGCAGTTATTTTTCATAATTCTCCAATCTCTGTTCAACTGGAGGCTTTTACATGACGCTAGAAGATCATGGACTTTAAGAAAAAGCCTTTAAAGAACATCACTACTTCTGGGATCGTCTGGAAGCTCATTTAATCTGACTCTCAAGATCATTTGCTTTACTACAGTTACTCTGAGATATAATTTAGAGGGGAAAAAGGTGCCTGAACTTGGTACTTTTAACAATTTTACCCCAGAAAATGTAACTTGAAACATGTTATTTCTGCTGTAAATTTGCCTAAAAGTAAGTTTATACCATAGATTTATACCAAATCTATCATTCATTTAAGAGAACAATAAGGATAGATTTTAATGTCTGATCAGCTTCAATGTGAATCTGTAAAATAATGAAATTATCCTGAATATCTTTCTATGAAATCGCCAGTACTTCAAGTGTCAAGTTAGGTATTTGTACGTACCTATTGTAAAGGGAAGTACTTGCTATTTGTACAATGTATTTGCTTGTAATGTTTTAAAAAAAATAATCAAAACTTAATTTAGAAAAAAAAAGAATAAAAATCACATCTAGCCAAGTATTTATTAAAAAAAGTTAAATGTAAGCAATATTTAAATGTGAGTTTTGCCTCTGTGGGTCTTGACAATTCAGAATAAGGAAAAAAAAACTCAAATTTAATGTTCATGTTTACGTCATTATTATTCCTACAGAAAAAACACGTCAGCAACATTTAATATCTGAAGACACATTGCTTTAATATTTAATATAACTTTGACGTACCGATTAAATACATTTTAGCCATTACATCCACCAAGATAATTACCAGTTACTCTGTGCAGTCATGTTCCGTCTGTACGTTTTATAAAATTACGTTTCACTCTTTGCTTAACGTCATCCCTAATAAAGTAAATAAATAAATCCTCCCTTATTATGAATGTTCTTAATATATTTAATATATTTAAAGCTGAAATGAGGTAAATATAATTTTTTTTTGTTATCACTCCAACCTTAAAGTAAATGGGTTCCACTTTGTGTTTGATGGCATGTGCCTTTCCCACCAGAGCCAGCACTGAGGACACCTTCTCCGGGTCGTTGAGGTTCTCCACCACGGTGTTGATGGCGTTCATCACTCTGCAGGCGTGCTGCCGCAGCTGGCTGCTCTGCTCCATCTCCTCCGGGTCCTCCATGTCTTGGAACTGGCTGAAATACTGCTTTGCAGATGGGAAGTTGACAAAAAACCTGAAGAAAAAGAAGGATATTTCATGTGGGGTAGGAAAATATTAGGTAAATCATTAGCTGACAGTAGCTAATAGCTTTCTGTTAAAGGAGACTTTTTCCTCTCTACTGTCGCTACATGCATTCTCAGTATGAGGGATTGCTCTAAAGTCAAGGACAATGCATATGCTAAAAAATCAATGACTCGATGTAATCTGGCGGGTTTCCTTAGATTGGAAACTAAGGAATGTATGTGCTGTAATGTCTGGATGGGTGTACTCCAAGTGTAAGTTCCCCTCTGAGTGATCAATAAACAAAATCTAATCTTTAACTGATTTGTTTAACATGTATTATTGATTAGAAGGAATTTGAATTAAATTGTTTCTATTTTTGTATTGAGGGGTTGGGGGCTTTTGAAACTTTCGATCTCCATTAAATCTTGGTTCCCTTGAAAACACGTCAATGCCCAAGCCAGATGTAAAACATATAGGGAACCTCGTGCAGGAAAGAGGGCAAAGGTGCCAAGTCTCTTCTGCAACTTTTAGATGCATCTCTTCTCAAGCAAACCATAAATCAAATCTTTGTCACCAGGTCTCTACAGAGTTAAATCTGAGCATCTGAAAATCCTAGTACTGTAGCTGTTTTATGGTTGCAGGAGAGAAACTATTCTCTGGAGATATAAAAAGCTCTGAAAGATCTTAAACTCTTACCTGGTAGAAACGATTTACCACAACATGATTCCACTACCACCATGTTTCAGCTAAGTTTTCCTAGAAAAGGTTTTAAAAAATTTGTTGGAATGCATCTATGACTTGACTGATTGAAAAGAGCAGAGACATCTGGATCTGGGAAGGTAATTAAGTTAACAGATTTAAGTCGAGTTTATATATCACATCTTAGCAACAAGGCAGTTCAAATGCTTTACATGAAAAAATAAATAAATAAATAAATTAAATCTGGGTAATTAATCTTGTATTAAAGCATTCTTTAGGTCCAGCAAAGCTTTTGCTTGCATCTCAAAACACACTGTGTGCTGGAAGTGATGGACGCGAGGGTCCGATGTGTGATCGATGCGAAGTCTAACCATGCTCAGAAAATTTCACAACTCAATTCTCCAAAGATAGTACAGAGGTCACAGGGGGGACATGAGTGGGAAAACAAAAAAAAACAAAGACCCCGTCATAATTTTGCATGATCCAGGAGCTTCAGTGTATTATTGATAAATTCAACCAAAAATACCAAATCAGAAAAGGATTTTGCTCCGTCTGATTCCCATTTTGCTAAAATCTCTCTTTATGGCTCAAACTAATATGTTTTTCTACCAAACACAGACTTTATGTCTTTACGAGTGTGTCGTGTTAATTGTTATTTGATACTCTGTAACCCTGGCAAAACAATTTCCTCCGGGATCATTAAAGTCTATCTTATCTTATCTTATACTTAAGCCCAAGATCAAAATTAAAGTCTATAAATCTTTCCCAAAGGTGTGGGCCCACTATTGCTGATGTCATTGCCACGGGACTAAACTCTTTTTTCCAGTTTCCTCCGCATCTATTTTAGGTTTCTGTCTCTTCAAACCCCCAGTCTGTCGTGGCAGATGGCTGCTTGTACTGAGCCTGGTTCTGCTGGAGGTTTCTTCCTGTTAAAGGGGAGTTTTTCCTCTCCACTGTAGCTACATGCATGCTCAGTATGAGGGATTGCTGTAAAGTCAACGACAACACAAGCCATTGTTTCTGTCTGCTGATTCCTATGGAGTGAATGCTGCAAGTCAATGACTCGATGCAGTCTGCGTGGGTTGCTTAGACAGGAAACTTTTTCAAATTGATTTGTTTATGATGTATCTATGATTTTAATAGATTTTCTTGTAAAGTGCCTTGAGACTGCATCTATTGTAAATTGGCGCTATATAAATAAACTGATTCTTGATTCTTAAATTCGATCAATCTTTTGCAGGAACCCACAAAAGTAAGTCAGAATCCTTTTTAATTTTTACACTCATATCACCTTGCGGACTCTGTAAGATGTTATTTGGTGTGTATTTGAATTTGTCTGTACTTTTCCCTTATTTAGACATTTTGAGTAACTGCAAAATGTAACTTGATCCACGTTTAATCTAAGAGTTATTCAGTTGTCCGATCGGAAGTGTCAGTATCACAATTAAAATCCACGATATGCGCGGGTCTGCAAAATTCTTAAAAAGCCGCATAAATAGCATCTAAGCGCAGAAATCATACAATTACGTTAACTTGCCTGATTTTACTGATCCTGCATTTTTTCGCAGAAATTTGAAATAACTTGTTTTCTTACTATCCCCCGCAGCCAAAAGTGAATGGTCCGGCGCATCGGGTAGTGACGTCATCATCCCGTGCGCCACCGTAACAAACACACGTTTTGGTCGGCCGCGGCGGCGCGTCTGGCATATTGGATGTAGCAGATCTGCCCCGTATACTAATAAAAGAAAATGGACTGAACTTTATACAGCACCTCATTAAGTTAGTTATAACTGGCTTTGTTCTTAGACATATTCTGTATTTCACAATTCAGCAATGTTAATATTTTGTACTTTTTCCTCTCTGCTCATACTACGTTATAGATGACCTTAAATGGTCCAAGACTCTAAGTTAGCATAACGGGACTTAATAACTGGGTCAATATGTTATGTCATGTTTGCTGCTTTAGTACAAATGAAACAAGGTGTGGGAGAAGCTTGTTGTTCGCCCTACATTTGTAAACAACAATTCCCACGTTTTGTTTTTGTTTGCAAATTGCCGCATATTGTCGCAGTTTCCCGCATTTTAAACGCAGAAAACAGGACAAAATGCCACAGAACTCACAGAAAAATCAAGGATTTTTGCCCATGTTTTTCTGAGGGGACTAATCGATATTAAAAGCGGTGTATCATTAATAGCAACAGATCCATATCGGTGAAGACATCTTTACCTCAGGATGAATTTAATAAACATTCAAATTTAGACTTCATCCTTTCCTCAGCTATATCTAGTTAGTAGTTTTAGTCCAATGTACCAGCAAAACCAGTCGCTCCAGCACTGCGCTTACTGCTTCTTTGCATATCATACCAAATCGATTTGCCGTCCTCTCCTTTACAATTTGATAATAAATTATAAAAGACAAAAGCCCTCTAAATTTTAGATTTATTTCAATGTCTTCACAATCAAACCTTAACTCTACGAAGCTCCCAAGGCAATGATCTGTGAGAAAAATAATGGCCACGATGATGTGGTGAAAGATAACACGAACGCCTAAATTAGAAATTAATAGAACAACCCATAAAAGTATCGAACAAATTGCAGGAAGCCGAAACCTTTAATTATTTTTAAACGCTACGCAGTACACACAAGATGACTCTGAAGCGTTTAAACTGCTCTTTACGCAGCACATCAAAATCCACGTCTCCCTACTCTTATCTCGGAGTGCAGTTCTGTAACTTGCACGAGTTTTCTTTCTCCTCGGTGAGTGGGCCTGTAATTTGGCTCGGCCCCCGTCGGTTCAGCAGGAAGTTCCCAGCAGAGACATTTACAGCGCAGAAGCGCTGATGAGACGGCGTAGTTAAGATTGATAAGGCGCTCGCAGTGTAATTGGATGCAGGTGCGCAGAAAGTGGCATCTAATTTTCGTCTGGTTGCACTGTGAGTGTTTCAGAGCGCACCCAAAACAAAATAGTACCAATCCAACATGTATTAACAAGAACAATAAGGCATAGAAGATGCTTGGATTTTTTTCCATCCGCTGCTAAAGATGAAGGGATGAGGTTTGGATTGCTCTTCTGTTCTACACATTTATTGTGTTAGTCCTTAAATTATTAACATAGATGAATGGGGCTGTTGAATAATTAATCTCTATGTATATTTCAGTGGCAAAGTCACAACATGACAGCGAACAGTCGACATCTCTCCTCTGAAAAAGAGGAAAAGCAGAACTTACCAGTGATACCTGACAAATATAAATAGCTCCAATAATGACCCTGAACCCACGGTAAAGATGTGTAAAAAGAAGATTCTCATGAGGTGTGGTATTTTTTTTGGGAGCAACCTTTCATTTCAGCCGATCTTTTTATTTTAAAAGAATAATTTTGACATCTAGGAACAGTTATTTTGGACAATGGTTGAAAAAAAAAAAAAAACCTGAATAATTCCAGTAAAATAATGATTACAGGACCTCTGAAGCTTATTTGCTGGAGAACCACAGGCTTTTGAGCCTCCGTAGCAACCATTAGATGTTTTCTTCATGCCAAATGCTTAGTTGGGACTCAAGCCAATAAATAAACAAAAACCTTTTCTGTCCTACAATCATAACCATAAATGTATAGAGCTTGCTCAACATTTAGGTGCTTTAACAGGAATCCTGTGCTTGGGGGCAGTTAGATAATTTTATTTTTTATAGTGTTGTAAATTTTTTGTTTTTCTGTTTGTTTGTTTGTTTGTTTTTTTGTTTGTTTGTTTGTTTACATTGAGGCTTAAATGCAACCAGTATTGAAGAATGTTTGGCCTAGAATTGACCAACATGCACAAAGGAAAATGAGAAGACGCACATAGATCACATTGTTGATATCAATGTGTGTTTTAAGTGAGACATTTCTAAGAAAGCTGAATTATTAATGTTTCAATCAACCGTGTTGGCAAGGCCTATTTGTCTTTTGCACTATATTTAATCTTGTTGCTTCCTGCTACTTGTCACACATTAACAGTGTTAAAGTTGGGTCAGATTTTGATACAACCAGGCCGGAGTTGCTTAAAAAAGGCTCTTCACACCATTAAAACAAATCGCATAAGTGTCTTATTTAGGAGGATTTTGACTACCTTTGTCTATAGTGTGCGGCTAAAACAGGCTCTGGTGTAAAACAAAAGATAAACATGTTAATTGTCGTGGCGTATTTGTGATGCTGCGGGCCTGTTTGAGCGAAGAACAGCATGAACTCTGTGAAATACCAGGAGCTGCTCCATAAAATAAAAATGGCAACTGCCAGAACACAAAAACAGGTAGTAACTTATTCTTTAAGCAGGACAAGAATACAAAACAGTTGAATCAATTTGTACAGAAACCATTCACCAGAAACAAAGTCAACCTTCTTTCAAAACGTTCCAAAGATTTATTTGAATCTGTAATTAGAACTTGCTCATGCAATCTTAACATTCAAACATGCTATTTTGTGTTTTTTTTCTATTTTAGATTATAACTGAACTCAATCATGTGTTTTTTTTAACTTAGAGATGTTTTTGTGCTTTGATGAAAGCAGGAAGAAGCAGGAAGAAAATAGCATGAACAACAAAAGTAACAGTCACAATCAAACAGTCGGTTTTTAAGACAAAAAACATCATCACAGTTCATTATATTGCCAAAGGATGTCTAACTCTAGTTATTCTTAGTTTGTATCAGTTATTATGTTTTTATGTTATCCCTATCCCTACCTTTTAGTTTAATCCTTTGTGTGTTCTCCTCTCCCTTTGCTTAGTTGTTCTACTTTGATTTATTATTATTTATATTGTTTCCTCTCTTGCTTACACTCCCCTCCTGTTGTTTCCAGTGGTCACTCTCCCTCTGTCTACCTCTCTATCATCATACACAGCTGAGACGATTTCTCTAATCAGGTCACCTCCTTCGTTCCACTATTCATCTTCCCGGTATATAAACTCCTCTCATTCATTCCCCTGGATTACTCTTCTGAATTCCTTGTGCGACCTATTGCCTAGCCTCAGTCCATCTATGTTGTTCCCTCATGCCTCCTACTGCTCTCCAGTGATCCCTGTGAAGTGTTCCTCCCATTCCTGTTGATCTCTCTCTCCCTTTTCGTCTGCTGGTTTTCTTTCCCGTTTGTTACTTAGTTCCTCCGCCATATCCCCAGTTAGTTTATCCGTTCCTCCATTTTGGCAATGTTCTGTATCAGTTCCTTCGTTCGTGTAATTATTCATTAAATGATTAAGTTCATTCTCTCCAGTCAATTCAAAATATACCATTTTCCATATTGACAGCATTTAGTATGATAAAGCTCAACCTTGTGAAATGTTCTGGTGAAATGATCTTCACCAGAACTTTAAAAAGTTCTGGGCAAGCATTTTAATATTCAGATATTAAGCGATCTCCTTACAATTAAATACTTTTTTTGTTTAACGTACAACAACAATGTCCTGGTGATATAAGCTGAAGAGCTAAGTAATATAAATAACTGAAGTAATTCTAACTGGCCTTAAACAAGATAAATAGAATTGAAAGGAATAAATAGTAAGGGGGAAATAGGGTGTTTTTTATTCGGTATATGTAACGTTTTTATTCTCAGTTTCTTTTTTTTCAGCAATCAAACCAAGCAGGATCATATCGTCACCCACCTTTTTTTTTCTCCCAAACTCGCTTGGCTGATTTGTCTGCAACAGATTTTTTTCTTTTTATGCAGATCGTGTTTTAAAAGGGTCTAAATGGTCGTCGTGTTTCATCTGGAACACTAGGGTCAAAGCACCAAATGGGCTTAGAGGTTTCAAACCAAAAAGAAGGCTTGATCATGCCTTTGCAGATTCTGTTCCCACTTTGTGCAATAATTTACTCGTCTATATAAGAACTTTAATTGTGTCTTTGGAAATCTCAAGGCACTAATAAAGACAAACCTGTAGTCTGTGGCGCTCAGCTCGTTTCCTGTCTGTTTCTAAAGGCAACGCATTTATCACTTGCCGTTTGTCATGTCGGGTTTTTAGGTTTTCCGACCCACAAAGGCAGAGACACTCAGAAGGTACAGTTATGTTGTTTATTGAAGGAGGGTGGTGACTCAGGCAGGGGTTGGGTCCAGCGGTGACTCGGAGAGGGCAGTCGTGTCGGGGAAGTGCGAGCGGCAGTGAGTGGCGGAAGTGAGCGGGAGGCTTGACGCAGGATAC
>JAVLVB010001108.1:1972535-2003965 GCA_032876305.1 Orestias chungarensis
ACTGGCACTGAGGTCTAGTGTTACCGTATCAAAGGCAACACTCAGGCGCCGAATAGTGGATCCACACTCCTCTTATACTGCTCTGCTCGTCAGTGCCAACCCGAAACACCTGGGAACCACGGGACTCCATCCTGGAGCCCCGTCACAGCAACCCCCGTGGCCACCTAGGGAACAGCACAAAATGACTCAACCTGACACCGTTATTTATCTTGATGTTGCCTTTTTGTGTTTTTTAACGTTTTATAGCTTTTGTTGAGTCTTTGCTGTGTAACAGCTGCATTTGTCTGCACAAATGCAGTATAACAGTTGTTTTATTCATACACATTAAAAAGAGAAAGAGGTTCTGACTGACTTCACTTCACATTCTCAAAAGCACTTTATCGTCAGTATTTGTTATTTATCACTATAAAAAAGGAATGTTTATTTCTCTACCATCAGCATCAGCTCTGATGGAATAAATTCTTCTGAAGCTGATGAAAGCAGCACGAAATATGAAAGTAAAAGCAATTTAGCAACCCTGGTGAGGAAATGTGAAACAAAAAGAAAAATAACTGTCAAACTGTAATTTAAATATTATTTTTTAAAAATTAAAACAATTGCACTGACATTAAAAACAGGAAAGCAAGAAAACTTTGTACTGCATAGAAAAGAGAACAAGTTCTGTGATATTCAGGCATGAGCAACTGATCGTAGGTTCGAGTTTACCAAGCAAGATGTTTATTATCTTATGTTTGTGTTTTTATTTTTGGTAGTTGCTTACGTACTACAACTCTTTGCAAGTAAAATTAATTCAAATCTGCATTTCATGATTCCCCAAGTTCCGTATTCTCATTTCAATATTGTTATTTTATTTGTATATCTTTTTGTATCTGTAATGTTAAATATCTTGTATACAAGAACACATTCTCTCTCTGTCTCTCTCGAGACGTAAACTAATGAAAAAACTTTGAAATTAGTGTAATATGAGCTCCCAATCCAGTTCTTTTAAGACAAGAACTGGAAAGAATAAATCATAACAGGCAAACCTAATGATATTAAAATATTTAGATAATCAGATATGTAATGCAGCTAATTAATTTGCCCCAACTTAATTTTTACTGTCAGTTTTGTAGCTAATTTGTTCTGTTAAAAAATGTAAAAAATAAAATAAAATCATCACTCCTTTGCTTATTTGATTGAATTAATTTAGTGATAATGGTGGCTGAGCGGAATTTAAATGAACAATAATGTTATTTTTTGATTGAAAAATGAAGGAACTAGCAGAGAAACCAATAAAGAGTCACAATAGAAACAAGAAGGGGCTGAAGTGTGAATGCCTGTTTCTGTCATTGACAGATAAGACCACATGAAACAGGCACACATATATGTCAATCTTTACAATGTTTCACAGCAGATTTTTACATATTTTCCAATAATTTCTGCAACCCAACCCTAAATGTAACCTAAACTCAAACTCTGCCCCCTCTATTCTCTCGCTCTTGGTTTCTCATCAACTCCAACTGAAATCAGTTCGCTTCTGTACCATCGGTCTCCTTGGCGACGACTGGCTGTCCATTTGAACAGGTCCTTGAATATTGAGGAACTGCAGCAGTTTGGCTGAGGAGGTTTGAGCAGTTCAAATTTGTACATTTAAAAAATATGTATATATAAAAGTAAACAAACACACTTTACTGTCTGTTATTTTCACTTTTACACTGCATTGACGGCGTTATAGGGTTTTGAGGGTTTATATTAACCCTAACTGTTACAGATCAAGGAGCTGGATTTTTGGTTCAGTGGGCTCTTACTGGTCAAACTGGGTTAAGTGTGTGTGCTGTCATTGTTTAGCTATACTACTAGGGACCTTCTAAAAACTGACTAGGAACAAAGGTTAGGTTTAGATAGTGTGTAAATATAAGGCAAGGATAGGGTAATTGTTTAGGGTTGGTATAAATGAAATAAGTGGAAGCCAATACAAATGCCTTCTATGGGTAAAAATATTAACTTGTGTATGAAAGGATATGAATAATGGTTATTGTTGGGTTCTGACTAGTTTACACGATTGATAAATTGTACTTTTTTTCTATAGGGGTAGACATGATCTGGTTTATTTGGTCTCTTTTTTCTACCCCCGGGTTATCTCAGGAATTGGAAAAGATTGTTAAAAAGGATGAAAGAAAAATTGTTTCCAGGGAGAATAAAGGACATGCGAGCTGCTGGCTGATAACGTTTATCAGCAGGCATCACCCGCCATTGTGGGTTGGCGAGGAGTTTAGAAGGGATTACAAGGATTAGTGGAAGCAATATTTCTTGTGGTTGTCATTCGGTTGCTTGCGTTTTGGTCCATCCATCCATCTGTTTATCGTCCATTCCCTCTTGCCCATGTTCGGGTAGCCGTTGCCTCTCTCTCGTGGTCGTTTGGTTAACCTTGGGGTATATTCAGGATTTTTTTGTTGTTGTGGCTTTGCATGAATAAATAAATAAATACATAAATAAATGTGAATAACAAGAAGAAAAAAAAAGAACTTTGAGTGAACGGTTAACAACCCCAAAGCGACCCACAAGCACAGAAGAACGTGGATGTCACACAGCAGCTTAGAGTTAAATGGAAGTAACAATGGATGCAACCATCTGAGGATTGATTTTGTTCTGCAATGGGAGATTGCTTATGACTGGATTGTCATAAGATCACAAAAAAAAATAAAGGTGGGCGAGATAAAAGAAAGCAAAACTTTTCACTGCTTTTTTCAGCTATTAATTACATTCAGATTTACCATGTCTGACTTTTTCAGTTGCAGAAATATGACGTAAAAGTCAGAAAACATGCAACATTAGCATTCAGACTGCAGACGATTTAAATAACTAATGGATATGTCGAATTATTAGTATGGATGTGGCACAATTCAGATTTCATGGGAAGTAAAAATATCCTAATTGGAACATTTACTAAAAGTGGGAAATTGGTTGGGTACGGGCAAAAACAATCTAAACTTTGGGTCCCATTTTATTGCTGTGTGAACTTATTTAATGTTGCTTTAATAAGGATAACCTTTCAATCTTCATAAAATATTTTCAGAACTTTCGTGATTATACGTCCACTTACAGCTCGTTGAATACTACCGCTTTTGTCCACTGTCAGCCTTAATGGACCAAAACTGAAAATTCTTTCGTGTTGCTTTAATTAAATATGCATCTTTTAAAGTGTTGGGGAAAATGTAAGTGTACTCAGAAAGAATCCAAGCATGAATGGAGAAAACATGCAAACTCCAGGCTACAAACCAAAGAAAAGCGATAAACTAAGGATCAATAATAATAAACAAAATAATAATAATTATAATAATAATTATAATAATATGTGAGATTAGAATTATGTACACCAGAAAGTGGTGGAGCTGTCATGTTATTATTTAAGCTTCGAACCCACATGAACAGAGGACTCTCAAGAGATATTTACAATGATTTATTTTAGGATAAGGTGGGGAAGGGAATCCGGTAATGATCAGCAACGGGCAATCAGCAACGGGCAAACAGCAACGAGTGGCGGGGAACGGGTAACATCAAGGCGGCAGTAACGGCAGGGAGCTGAGGACGTCTACGACGTGAGAGACCGTGAGCCTCTAAAGTTGAGGACAGGTGAGGTGTGAATACTGCGATTGGTGAGGAATAAATGAAGGGAACGATCTTACTTGTGGAGAGTGAACTGTTGTCGCCGGGGAGGAGTGAGTGGTGAGTTTCTTCCAGCAGAGTTGTAGAAGCCGTGGTCCAGAGGAGGTTGAACAATAGATGGTTTATGCTGGAGCGGGCAGACCGAGCTGAGCCAAGAGGAGTGGGAACCAGATGACGAGGGGAACCAGAGAGGATCTTGAAGGTGGTAAGAGTTCTGGAGTGAGAGGAAACCTGAAGTAGACACAACGGTGGTTAAAGGGCGTGGAAAAAACAAAGTAGCAAATTAAAGGTCAACAACAAAAAACGAGAAACGACTAGAGAACGAGAAACAACTAGAAACAACTACCAGAAACATTCAAAAAGCTAGAAATACTGAAGAGGCACTGAGACTGGGTTTTACCGGGAGTAAACAAACACTCAGGCGACGAGTAGCTGATCCACCACTCTTCTTATACTGGCCCAGCTCATCAGCGCCAACCAGGCGCACCTGTGGTGGAAGGAGCTCCAGCAGAAGAGCACTGGTGACCCCCTGTGGGCAACTGGAGAAGTGGCTGAAAGAAATTCACACTGACAGGAGCTTTAATAAGCCGTTCATCCTCAAAAGAGAAGACGATGTAAGATCTGGAGTTAGTGAAAGTGAAGAGAAACTTGAAAACTACGAATCCACTTCCTCTTATTCCTTCTGTTTTGTTTTAAAGCAACACTAAAGAAGTTTCAGTTTGGTTGATTTTGGCGGCCAGTGTGGACAAAAGCGGTAGTGTTTTTTATGATGGAAGACTACATTTCTCATGAGGACCAGTGCATAGCGTAGTAAAATCCTCATCTGCCGCAGCCACGAAGTACTGTTTGCGGCTCCGCCTTTCTGACTTGCTCAGAGACAGCGTCTTCAAATGCTTTATGCCTTTGAATAAACTTATAAAGATAAAGTCCGGTCTTTCTCTTATTAATGAGTTGTCTTTTCTCCCACTTTGATGTGAAAAATCACTCAAACACACCAACATTATTTCGGGGTTGCTATTCTCCAAAAATGATATAAAGTTCAGATTCTTCTTGCAACAAAGCAGAACGCTCCTAAAACCAATAGAGGTGGTCTAGGAAACAGATTTATTAGGGAAGCCAGGGTGGTGCCAGGGTCATGGGGGCAAAAAAAACAAAAGAATTAACAACAAACAAACAGTGAAATATGTTATCTTGAAGCTAAACTTTTTTGTTATAGAGTATTTCTTTTAAATACTAAATATTTGATTATATATCCTCATGAAAAAGAAAGTTAGTATTACCTTTTCAATACAGGAGCCAGGAGTGAACCTACAGGGGCAGTGGCCCTCGTTGGGCCCCACCTAGGACTCCCCATGAACAACAGTTATAAACATTGTCTGACAGGAACAGGTTTGTGTGTGTTCCTTGTTTATTTTCACAACTGCATAGACTGCTCTGGTTCAGCAAACCCCCAGTCTTTCACCTTCAAATTGTTAACCACACGCAAAAGCCCGTTTATGATTCCTTCAGCGATTTTTCCCAAGCATTATAACCTTTCAATCCTGTCTCCTTAACTAAACCCGAGTCTGAACCTTCTCCTTATCTCAAGCCATCTCCATCAACTGACAATCAATTCGCCTTTCACTTCCTAATCCGTCTAGTAGTGCTTCCTGTTCGACTGCGTTCTTCACCATCAACACCAACTGACAGCATCTGACCTCTCCCTCCCTGGCAAACACAGAAAACAACCTGTTAGACTAATCCTCTAAAATCCTCCTCCCCCACAATGCTGACTTTTCCCTTTGGATCATCTATACATTCATACAGCCTTCTGTCAATACACAGGTTTAACTGATTTAATTATCGGTAGTCAGACACCAGTGAAAACCATGAAAGTATCAATGGGCGCCTTGCAGAACCAATGTTGTAATGACACCCAGTTTCAAGGTGTTCGATGCCAGTTTGTAGTTTGTCATTTTTTCTTTCTCCTTAATTGTGATATTTTTTGTATTATGTTCATGTTTTTGCCTCAAACCAGCTTTTCATCACAGATTACAACAACTGCTTTGCATTTCATTACAGAAACATTTTGATTCCACATTCATCATTCATTAAAATACATGAATCAGTTTTCACTCAGCATTGCAGTTTGAGAGGTCATGAAATCGTTGTTCACATATATTTTTTGCAAATTATCCAGATTTTAAAAGATAAAAAAATGAAAACCTAAGAAATACCCAGGAGGGTTGAGCTATTGCTCTATGGTGCATACTTGTGGAATGATTGAAATTATTAGATTTTCCTTCCATGGCATGCCCCCAGCAGAACGACGGCTCTTGTTCCTCTGTGGTTCGGTCAGCCGTGGCATGGTGAAAGCCGGCAGTAGATGAATTTAACTCTGTGGTACGTTATTATTGTGGGACCAACCAGTTCTATTGCAGTAGTCAACTGGTTTAAAGAAGAAATTTTAAAAAATTACGTCAAAACCCTTTAAGATATCCTGAGGAGTGTGGACTGTAGGTGTAAAAGTTGGCGGGATGACGTGATGTTGGTTTTAATAAACCCTTTTACCTTTATTGCAGCTCATGTTTTATTAGTCAAGGATCATCGTGTGTTGCGAAACACATAATTATTAACCATTATTTTCTTTTCTCTCCGTAAATGGGATCAAGTACAGAGGCCTGTTTATCTGACCCACTGTTCAAAACGGGAAAGACAAAATAAAATACCATTGAAGTTGGTCAAGTTAATAAGTCTCAAACTACTACCAGAATATACGGCATCCTTCAGCTTCTCCAAATAAAACGAGCTAAATGAGATCAAATCCCCACTAAAGACGTCATAGTTTTTAGGTTCAGGTGCATCAAAACACATGGATTTTCTCTATAAATGTTAAATAGCACACCTACAGGAAGCTATTTTTTTAAATTGTATTTCATGTTTATTATTGCCATTTTGTATTGCTATGTTTTGATGTTTGCACTCAAATTGGAGCTTGGATCTCTCACTGAATGTTTGCATACGGAAAATAAATGCATTTGTCATTTAAAATTTACAATACTCAGAGAATTAATGAGAAAAAAAACTCCCCTTTTAGAGAAAATCATAGGAGTTGTATCTTATGGTTAACCTCTCCATAACAAAAATATATTTTAGGGATTAAGTTGACGAGGTTGTGCAATTTAATTATTTACTAGAAAACCCTTTTGGAAGCTTATATATTTCAATTAGTCTTGATGTATTTGCTGGTTAATTGGTTTGTTGTACTGTAAACTCAATGACTCCTACCTGCTGAAATATAGGTTACATTCATACTGTACATAAATATATGTTTGCCATTTCTTGTAATATGAAGAAACTTTGACCCCGTAAAAAAACGGGGAACTAAAAAGAAAAAGAAAGATTGGTTTTGTGCAAGATGCAAGCAAAGAAACTATATTATCCTCCTGCTTTTAAGCAACACGAAGTAACTTTTTAACCGTCATAAAATATTTTCATAACTTGTGATGATACGTCGACTTACAGCTCGTTGAATGACACCTCTGTCACGGCCCTAGGGGGTCTGTATCACTTAAACAGGCACAAAGCAACTTTGAGGAGGTGGCAGGAACCCTGCCACACAAAACAACTACAAATGTGCTGACTACTTTACGGTATATGTCACTTCTCCTGTTTCTGATTTTCAACATCATAATATGACATTCACCACAATTAGATTCATCATCTCATCGCTATTCCTCCTTCACACAGATACTGGAAACAGAAATGTACTTGAATCCAACTGCAGGCGACCGGGAGATCAGGATTTTACCATGGCTATGAACTGGTGCTCATGGGAAATGCAGTCTTCATTCAGACAAGACACTACTGCTTTTGTCCACTGGCCACCAAAATCAACCAAAACCGAACCCTATTGTTATTTTAATATAACAGCAGTTGCACAGCTCATCATCCACTGAAAACGTCCACATTATTTTCTCATATGATTCAACTTTGTGAAAAACACATAACAGTTTAGGCGTGAAAACTTACAAAGTGCCAAGCCTCAACATTATAACGCAAAGTTGCTTTTGTTTTATGAGTAAAGATGGGGCAGCAACAGGTCCAGTAGAGAAACGCAGATATTCCCCCTCCGCTTCAACGCTCAACTTATTTAGACTACCCTGAAGCTTTCCCAACCCAGAAGGGTTTAGGCGCCACACAGATGTCTCCTCCTAGAGGGATGCGACCGACAAAATGGAGAAGCTCCGCGAGGCATCCCAAGCAGATGCTCAAACAACCGCTACCGGTTTTTCCATGCGGATGCAGACGTTCGATTTAGTGGCTCCACTCTCCCCACCAAATAATGAGAATCCTAACATTAAGTTAAAACTGGCGACCCACGTCTTTCACCCAGGATTTTGTTCTTCCGGTCATTATATTCATCTGGAACTGTTTAACCTAACAGTATGACATCTTAGGCTTCCCCTTACAGAATAATCACATGAACAGCCTTTTACACATATGAGAAGTCACATATGAAATAAAATTTGAGTTTAAGATAAAGCTTCTGAACCCTTAGAGAAAAATCACGTTAAAAAAAAAGAGTCACATCAAAAACCACATGTTAACAAGCAGATTTGTAACATGGTGACCAAAACACAAAAATAAATGTGTTTCCACAAATGTGTATCATATATTTAAACCTGTGTGTCTGTGTGTCAAATGTATATACCCATTTCCAAACACATCTGTTTCTTTACACCTCTTAAATATCTTACTACAGAAAAAACAATAGCTAGGTATCTGACAAAATATATACATATTTCAGACGTAGAAATATGTACAAATTTGTATTATATGTGTAAACATGTGTATCACAATTTAGTGACGTGTAAATATTAAATGTGTATGAGGTGATACGCATTTACATTACACGTGAAAATATATTTTCACATTTGATGCACATGAATATATGATGTTCAACACTTGGATAGAAAATGGAAAATGTACGCAAAATACTTTCTGGTTTTCAAAGTCGACCTTTGAGGCCTTTGTAGGTTTCATATAGGATGTGCATAAAAGCCTATGTTGTTTTTCAATCTTATTTGGCCAAACACATACCCAATGTCGGTTAGCTATTTAGATAAACAATAAAGACTAGAGAAAAATATGATAACACGTTTCAAATGTAAAAAAAAAAAAAAATCATTTCTATTGAGGAATACATTTAAAAAGCCCCATTATAATACACGATAATACAACATTACTTAGCATAATCAGTGATGTTTTTCTAGTTAGACATTCAGCTTTGTGAATTCTAAGCTAATATCTAAAGAGCTAAAGATGATTTTAACAGAGTTTCGTTGGAGAACTAAACAGATATCACAAAATCTTTAAATAAACTTTTTGATTGCACAGAAATATAAATAGCTAAGAATCAATTAAATCAATTAAAATCAAAGATACATTATTACAAATTAGTTTGAAAAAGTTTCCAATCTAAGGAACCCCAGCAGATTGCATCGAGTCATTGACTTGCAGCATTCACTCCTCTGGAATCAGCAGACCAAAACAATGGCTTGTGTAGTCGTTGACTTCACAGCAATCCCTCATACTGAGCATGCATGTAGCGACAGTGGAGAGGAAAAACTCCCCTTTAGCAGGATGAAACCTCCAGCAGAACCAGGCTCAGTACAAGCAGCCATGTGCTTCCAAAACAAGTTCACCCTGAAAGCAGACAGCAAGATCCTAAAAAAACCCCACCAAGATCCCTAAAATATCACAGAACCTATATTACTCTCTCACTGTTAACGTCAAAGTACATAAAGAGAGGAAACAGAAGTTTAACTTTAATGATAGGTGCCTAAGAAAGAAGCACAAAAGGCAAGATCAAAATCTGGAATAATGTTTAGTGAACAGGTGACTCAAAAATGAAGACCAGACCAGGGGAAAGGTAGCCATGAAAATTAAAAGCAAATCAATCTGTGGAACTGTAAAGCACGGAGTTGAGTATATCATAATTTAGGGATATTTTGTTCCAAGAAGACCTGACCAGCTTCCCACTACAGTATCAAAAGCTGCTCAAAGAAAAATGTGAGATGGTATCGTACAAAGTATTGTCAAGGCAACATATCTATAACTCCAGAAAAGTTAGGATGTGCACCAATGAATGACCTGATGGTAAATTTTTACGAAGTGTGTAGTAGTGCCGTTATATTTCAGACATCATATTTCAGTTGATGTCTTTCTAATTTATTGAGTAACACAAGGACAATCTCTAATTAAAACAGTTTCTTTAAAAAAAAAATTTAAAAAGTAACTTATTTATTTTTTTGAGTGTAAAGGGGGCACTGGCCCCCTTTTGGCCCATGATCATAAATTCAAAAAACTATAGATTCTGTCCTTGCCTATGTTTTTAATTATAAAGACCTAATTGTGTGTCAATTGCAAAACTAACAGGCTGTTAAAATCTGATCCTGACTCGTAGATTATTGTACTATGTGCGATCCTTTATCCGTATGAGGCTAAAGGTAAAAGGAGCTGGTATGTAATTATATCAAAAATAGCGGGGCTCAACGTGGAACCATGTTGGAGTGGCTTTTTTCTGTTATAATTTTTATTCGTTTTTGAAACCTTTTATTTCGGGGTTTTTCTTCTTTTTTCGACAGATATTCTCCCCTTAGCTGGAAGACTTTTATTTTGCTGATATTTTGTCACTGTTGTACATTGGTTATGATGCTTAAACACGGAAAAGTGTTTACAACCGGAGCAACTGGATAACATCATAACAAGAAGGGACAGACCAGACTGTTCTTCCTGAGGAAGCTAAGACCCTTCAATGTTTTGCAGATCTTCTATAAGTCTGTTGTTGAGAGTCTCGTCTCCTCTGCCATCATCTGTTGGGGCAGCAGCATCAGAGCGAAAGGATCTAAAAAGTCTCAGCATCCTAATAAAGAAGGCTGGGTCTGTTCAGGGGACAAATGTGAAAGCTCTAGAGATGATGGTGGAAAGAGGTTTTTACATAAAATCAAGAAAACCCTGAACATCCTCCTCATAGAGAAAACAGTTGTAAAAGGGTCTCTTCGGTCAGAGGCTTCATAGATTAGTTGTAAAACAGACTGCTACAGGAGATCTTTCCTGCCCACAGCCATCACCATCTAACACAACTACTTAGTTAAATTAGTTACTTCATTTTTTTTCATTTAATTGGTTGATTCCTATCCATCACCCTCAGCATTTACAACAAATATGTAAGGAAACTTTGATAATATGAATTACCGCGACACTTAATTTCCCCTTTTCTCTATTTATACTTCCAAACTCAATATTCTGAAAAGCCTCAGGTAGTTGAGTGAAGTTTAGAGCTGAAGCATCTCTATCTTCACACATCTTTAATCTCATTTTAAGAGCATTTTTCTCACAGCAACACTCATCAAGCCACTCACCGGATGAGCACAGACACCCCCACATCCTCGCAGTTCTTGTAGACGTGACCCCACGTGCCCTGGATGATCTCCCTCTCCAAGTCGGACAGGGGCTCCGTGCGCTCTGGGCGGTCATCACGGTCCCCCACTTGGCCCCCGAGCAGCTGCGGAGGCGGCGGAGGAGGCGGCGACGGAGACTCCCTCCGAGACATCCTCCGGCGGCGCAGCAGCCCGGAGTCTCCGAGCAGCGCCCGGGGGAGGTAGGGGGTCAGGGAGGGGGGGAGGGAGATGGAGAGCTGAGACCCCACGGCGGGAGCTGGGAGGGGAGTTGTGGGGTGAGAAGAAGGAGCGGAGGAGATGGAGAGGAGGAGAAAAGAGGAAGAGAGAGGAGCCAGAGGGAGCTCACAGTCGAGACGAGAGAAGAGAAAGAACAAGAAGCACCTCGGACTCCCAACTCTCTCCTCCTGGTCGTCTCTCCAACTAACTTAATTCTTCCACTTATCCTCTACCCCCCAGCTCTTTTTCCTGCCTCCCTCAGTGAGGGAGAGATGCTCGTCAGTGGTGCTGATGCTGCTCTCCCGTCACTTCTCCTCTGCCTATGATCCTCCGCTGCTGCTGATGGAGGCTGTGGTGGGTTTTTCTTTTTTGTTTTTTTCCTGTTGGAGGGACTTGATGGAATGAGAGCAGGGTCGGGAGGAAGACAGAGAGAGACAGAGGGGTGGAGAAAACTGGTGATGAGGGAAGAAAGAAGAAAAGGAAGAGTTGGGGGGCGGGCGTCTGAGGGTCCTTTGCTTCCTATAGAGCATGCATTCACTCTTAGATATTGGACTATCTGCTTCAAAAGACACTAATAGTTTTATTAGAAATACTTGTATGGACATGCATGTTAGTTTTAATACAGCAGGTGCAGATTTCTAATTTGCATCAATAAGGATACATTAAATGTTTCGTTTGCTTCACTCATTGCTTTGTTGCTCCCCTGTTTCAGTGTCTCTGCACCAGCACGTCCTGTTGAAAAGATGGCATCAGCTCCCCAATGCCATCAAATGCTGCAGATACCTGTTAATCACCCATTTATTCAGGTCGGGTGTGTAGCGGAGAGGAAACGAAACGCATGAAACAACGAGGAACAGGTTCGAAGAAACCCTGTAAGGTTGAGAAGGATCTGCAGAATCTCAACTGTTTCTTAACTTTCAATGGTACAACTTCACAATCCACAGAGTTTTCACAGGAATATTAGGGTTGTGTGATTATTGAGGCATTGAAACTAAAAGGTGTGGCGTTCATTTGTATTTAGATTATTTTTGCTTAAAGGGTGCAAATAAAGTATTATGTCACACTTTGTTGTTCGGTTTGTATTTTGTTACCTCAGTGAGGATGAATTTGTTTTTTTATGATAAGGATAAACAGTCTTTAAATAAAAACTAACCCCTCTCAATCTTTCTCCTAGCTCTGGAAAGTTGCTTACTGTGTGAGGGATCTTGATCTAGATTACTGATGCTACTCAAAAAAGGTCACCCAGGGCATGTGCTTGATTAGAAAACTAGAAACACGTTGGCATTAAATTAATTAATCATGTTTATCTCTATTAAATGATTTGATCTTGTTTGTTTAACATGAAGCAAAGACAATTCAGATGAATTAGATTCCTTTCAATGCAATGAGAACGAGGTCCACCAAATCAATTACTCTTACACTGACGGTGAAAAGAACACTGAAACAAGGTTTACATTAGTAAATCAGACAAAAGCTACATTAGCCCATCCAACAAGACTGAATTGTGTTGCACTAACTTAATTTACTAGAATCAGACTAACACAGTCAAGATAGACTAACCTAACATGATTTATTTAGATGGAATATAGGTGGCAAGGTTCATCCAGTTCTTATTTTGTAGTGAAGTACCTGTATCAGAAGCTGGTTTAGCAGCTCTAGCTACTTAAATCAAAGGTTGTGGCATGTTACCATCAGACCTCAAATGTCCAGAGGCACCAGCTACGTGGCCTGCCTGTTGCAAAAAAATCAAAAAATCTTAGAAATTCATTCTTGTGTCCTCCCCAATCCGGAGAGCGAATTTGCAGCCCTGCTAAAACCGTCATATTTTGTTGTCCAAAGAAGCTGCATTATATTGTTTTTGGAAATTTGGATATTTACTAAATGTGACACAGACATCTTTCAACCAATGAACTTTGCTGCTGCCTGTACTTAATGTTCGCTGCCTCGTTTTTTTTTTTTGTCCAGGAGTTTTTAGGTTCTTTGCAGCAGGGCTGCTGGTGTCCTATCAGAAGCATGAACAGAACTTTTAAATATATAATTACAAATGATGTTTTATAATGGCAAAAAAACAGATTTGATTCTATGATGATTTTTTTTTTATCCATCTTCCATCTCGGTGTCCAAGCTTCCCCTGGCTGCTCGCGCTTTAAAGAAGTGGTGGAAGAGCCATTCTTTCATAAATGTTTGTATAATCGTCGTGTCTCAGTGCTGGGTTTTTTGCAAATGTTGACACTGAAATGGTTGAAAAGTATGAGTAAATTGGTTGATACCGATATCTTTGGCGATAGTAGGTCATTTTCGTCTAGTGGCATCAGAGCCAGGGGCATAAAAAGGTTTTGATGAAGAATGCCGGTTCTCATCTGAGAGAAAAATCTGACACATCTAAATATTCTCCAAGGAAAGCTTTTTTTTTTCTTCTTTTTCATAAAATCAAGAAAATAACATACAACCATGAACCACCTCCTCATGAGACGGCTTTAAAAAAAGTTGTCTTCAGTCAGAGGCTTATTCTTTAACGTTTTCTTTAATACAGACAGGAGATGCTTCCTGCCCACAACAATGAGCAGCTACTAAAACTCCTTAAAGAAAGTTGGATCATGTGAAAATAACACAAATCCAACTTCAGGAAGAATTTCAGTTTGTCTTCACCTGGAAATTCAAAATGCTAAACGCAATATATGACAACAGCGTGAACTTTTAACTTCCTTGGGTTTCTTTTTTTTTTTTTTTTTCACGCAATCGGCGAGGTAACAAAATACAAACCGAACAACACACAACCATCCAAACGCTAGATCAGGGCTCTTCAAAAGCAGGCCTCAAAGTCTTTTGTCCTGCAACCTCTAGACTCCTCCCAGCTACAAAACACTTGAAACCTACTAGCAGGTCACTAGCTTGACCTTGGAGGACTTGATTTTTTACCGAGGAGGTGTTTGTGGCATCTGATTCAGGTTTATTGGACCAGAAACACATCTTAAAGTTGCAGGACGCCGGTATTTAGATTATTGGAAAACATTATTTTGTTTTGGCCCACAGATTTTGTCCGACTTTCACATAAACAAAGATTTTGAAACGCTAATATACTTGGTTTGCTCCTCCAATTAATCCCAACCTTCAAACCTCAGATATCAGTGGAAATGCAATGTGATGTTTACTAGCTATTTTCCTGTGACTCATATCACTTCACATATGGTACTTGTGAATTTTTTTCTGAAAGGGTAAATGTGAGGTACACATTAAACCTTATCAAATATGTAATATAAACACTCTTCTTAAAGGAGGGCCTTTAAACCTGCATTCTTGTCATTGTTACAGTCTGCTCTTTGATCATCTTGCAGTTGTAAAAATGTAATTCTGTGGCTGACACGGTTTTGCTAAAAAGGGCCACTTTACATCTCCTCTCTGGTTCTCTGAGAACCCGGCGAATGTCTGAGCCGTTCCAAAATCGGATTTCTGGCATTAGATGCTCTGAGCCAGAACTGATCCAAAGTTGTTTTGGTTTCAAGCAGCAAAAAAACCAAGGCTGGTGTCTTATTTTTTAAGTTCTGTGTTTTCAAGTTTCTCTTATGTAATATGTTACATTTTTCACTGCGGACTGTACAGTGGCACAGTAGGTTGCACTGTTGCCTTGCAGCAAGAACGCTCTGGGTTCAATTCCACCTCGGGTCTTTCTCCAAGGAGTTTGCATGTTCATCCCTGTGCATGCGTGGGTTCTCTCCGGGTACTCTGGCTTCCTCCCACAGTCCAAAAACATGACTGTTAGGCTGATTAGGCAATCTAAATTGTCCTTAGGTGTGAGTGCTTGTTTTTCCTGAATGTCTCTGTGTTGCCCTGCGATGGACTGGCAATCTGTCCAGGGTGTACCCCTGCCTCTCGCCCGTTGTAGGCTGGAAAGAGGCGCCAGCAGACCCACCCAACTACAATAGGGACAAAGGGTGTACAGAAAATGGACTAATTGGGACTTTTTACATTTTTTTTTTGTTGCAATGTTTTTGTTTTATTGTGTGTGTTTCTCATATGCTGCCTACTTTTAACCTTCACTTGCGATTAATTCATAAGGTCTTACTTGACACAACATCAAATTAGAAGATTATGTTTCAAAATACTTAAAATAATAATAAATAAAAATACCAGCTGAAAACAAACCAACAACACACTTATAATTTTGTATTCTACTCCAAAAACAAAGATCTGCTGGCTGGAGGAAAACATATCCTGATGGTTCAGCACAACATTGCAAAGTTGCCTAAAGCAGGCTGCAAAAAATAAAATAAAAAATGGCCACAAGAACTTATTAAAACCCTAAGAGGAGCTTTTTGAGAAAGAGATAAATTTACTTTCATGATCTGGATGGTGGAAGTGAGAAGGTCCCAAAACACCAGTGTGGAGCATTGTTTACTTACCCTAAATCTTTAATTATAAACATTGGTTCCGCTTAAGTTATACTTGTGAGATAACAACAGGCAGAAGCTTATAATAAATCATTTAACTCTCTTGAAATAGTTCATATAAGTATATATTTGCTTTAGTTTGTTCAATAGACACTCCTGGTTGTTTGTTCGAGTATTTCTACATTAGTTGCTTATTTGCCTGTAGTTCAATTAAGTCCATCTCCTGGGTTTCCTTGGATTGAAAGCTAAACTGAGCAATAAACTGAACATGATGCAATTTTTGATAACTAGGATTAATTTAAATAACTAGGATTAAATAGATTGTTCTTGGAAAGTGCCTGACATGTTGAGATGACATGTTGTGAATTGGTGCAAAATAAACCGAATTGAATTGAAGTTTTGTGAAGGGAAGAGACAGATTGATAAAAATGAAAATTGCTTCGTTAATAGTCTTCACCAATGTTAAAAAAGGTAACACACATATGTGTATTTACTTGAAAAATTCCTATTTGTGGATATTGAAAAGTTCAACACAAGAGTTTAACTATATTTAATTAGCGTTTTACAAAACATCCATGTTAATTAGGGCATCAGAATTTATGCAGAAAAAATAATTTGGGTGAAACAAAGTGTGCTAAAGGTTTTCAGATTAAACAAAAATTTTTAATTTAAAACTATTTACACTAAAAACTATATTCGTTGCCGTAAGAGCTAACAAGGTGCAAAGGGGTCAAACATTTCTGAGTAACTAATAGCTAGCCATGAAAAATGCCTTAAATATCCTAAATTTAAAAAGGAGGAAAAAAAATATTTCAGAATTTGATAAATTGCTGCCTTGACGAAATTATAAGTGGGGATTGGAGGGCGATGATGCTGACAGGTATATTATGCAACAAAACCAGCAGAGAAGCCGAGAGCTGGGAAAGCGAGCCGACATCTCGCAAAGATGGGAGATTTCTACCCAAAACCAAACAGTGTCATGCAGTCACTCCTCCAGACAACATAAAGAACATAAGTCCCCACATCTTCCATCTGTCACCAGTAACTGTTCTAACATTCTACAGTCAAATGAAATTTGTAAATACTTTTTAAATGCCGTGAAGTATTTTATGACGGCCGACTCTCCAGGAAATTTTAATTCAAAGAAAGCATACAAAAAAAATCAATAAAAAGAATGACAGAATAACTTGAGAGCTATTCTGACCAAGAACAGCATCAAGTTGAGGGCTGCTGTCCTTGTACTGGACAAGCTGTACACATGTTAGGAAAACGCAGGTGGTATAAACCCAACTTGTTAGATTACAACCCATCAGATTTAACTTTTTAATGCTTTCACTGCTTGTTGTGCTAGACGTTTTAGGGGCCAAGTAAAGCTTAAAAGTGTTAGGCAATAGAAAAAAACACCAAGGTTTTTTTTTTTTTTGGTTAAAGATATGCAGGGTGTTTGTTTTAAAATTAGGTTTTGTCCCTTTATAGTGACAAATATCAAATAGTAAGATTTCACTTGGACTCTTAGCTTATAGGCGATCTTTTGACTTTAATGTAGTCTAAATATTCACTTCAACGCCAAATATTTTAGCTTTGTTTGCTCATTTTTCAAGAATATGTACTTTTAGGAGTGTATTTACACCTTATTTTTACTTGGGTAAAATTATTACTTGAGTGAAAATTGAGACAATCTAATCAAGTGAATTGTCTAGTTTTTGTGGGTTTACATTATAGTAAGAGAAAGCTTTTTTTTTTTTCTAAAGTTATTCTCATAAAACTTTAAGTTGCTGTAGCTAAACTACAAGGTGGAGCCAGACAGCTGAGGGTCAGTGGTTTACTTGAAAGAATGCGAGCAACAAAAAAACCAAACAAAGCTTGTGTTTGACGTGTGGATATATATCTTCTGTAGCCTTAGTAAGTCAGAATTAAACAAAGAAACCAAACAAAACATCCAGGTCTGCCTGAACCTTTCATAATTCATAAATGGTTTACTAATCTCAGAGGAAAAAATACACGCTGCAACTGATGTTATGTGAGCTTCTTCAACGATTTGAAACCAAAGAAAACACGTGCCTAAATGTAAACCTTGTCAGAATACCTGTGTTTCTAAAGACTCCTGTCTTATCATCATCATAATCATCATTTAGCTGTGTTTGTTTTTTTTAACACGGTGGATGAACTTATAAACAGCCCCAAACACCAATCAGCTTAGACACAAAACATGTAGATTTCTGATGGAAAGCTTGACAAGTAGTCCAAACATACAAGAATTAAACCCTCAGACTCTCTGGATAACACAAAGCAGGTTGTTGGATCAGAACAACAGAAAAACTTGTATGTAATTTGTTTATCAGGCAAACTTGATTAGTTAATAGACAGGTTTTACAATAAGGATCAGAACATGAAGCACCCTTTCAATCACCATGACAACTGCTTTAAAATTGTTTAAAAATGATTATCTTTCGCCCTCCTGTGGCCAAGTGTAGGTAGTGACACCATAAAAGGCTTTTTGTAGTTTTGCACTTTTCAGCTACATATAACATTCAATCAGTTGATACTAAACAATGAAAGCTCTACGATGTGGTTTTGGATGTTTGTTTAGAAATTGAAACTGAAATCTGACGGTGGTAAAAAAGACAACCAAGCAGGTAAGGAGATGATTGAATATAGATGCCTCAAATCTAGAGGTTTCTTCATCTTATTAACCTTGTTCATTTCAAATTTTTCTGTATTTATTGCTGTAACTTATCTACCTTTTGCACTGTCAAAATGAAACATTTTTGTTAGTTCTTTCCATAAGTGATAAAACAAGTTTAGGGCTGTAGTGCTTTGTTAAGAAAGACAAATATATGGCAGCTTCTTGAAAATCATCAATAGGTGACTAGGAAACGTGTTCTGATGCTTAAAGGAAATATATACAATTATTTCCTCCCCTTCTTCAATATTTTCCGGAAAAGGTTATTATTTAAAAAGTTAAATGCATCATAAAGGTCTTTCCATATTAAAGGGAATAGATTATATAAATATATTAATCCTGTGTATTCATCAATCAATCGGAAATGAAGTTCACATTGATGAAATTATAAATACTCTTAAGTTGTCAAAGTAAAGCATTATTAGTTCACTTATTCCTGCCTCCTGCTGCCTGTAATATTCAACATGGGCAAGTGTTAAGTAAACCATTAGTCATCTTTAAGGTACATTGATTAGTCAAACGTGAGAGTTAATATGCTAATAAGTGATTAGAAATATGAACACAAATGACATTTGGCAAAATTTTGGCAAAAGCAGTAGTGTTTTGCCTGAAGGAAGAATGCGTTTCTTCGTAAAATCCGGATCTCCTGGTCGCCTGCAGTTGGATTGAGGTACATTTCTTTGTCCCGTGGCTTTGTGAAGGATGAATAGCGATGAGATAATGCATCTATTTGTGGCGAAACAATGTCATATGATGATGTTGAAAATAAGAAACAGGGAAAGTGACGTATGCCGTAAAGAAGTCAGCACATTTGTAGTTGTTTTGTGTGGCAGGGTTCCTGCCACCCTCCTCAAAGTTGCTTAGTGCTGGTTAAAGCGATACAGACGCCCTCGGGACATTACATAGGTGTCATTCAAAGAGCTGTAAGTGGACGTATAATCACAAAAGTTATGAAAATATTGTAAGAAGGTTGAAAAGTTACTTAGTGTTGCTTTAACTTTTTTTTGAAGAAGAAGAAGAAGAAAACATAAGATTATGAATAATTTTACTACACCGTAGATTTTACTGCTACTTATAAACAACAAGCTTGAATTAACCTTCAGACAGAGACGTGCAGTTTATGTTAACGTGAAATTTAGCCTGTTTCATCCAATGTTTTTAACACAGATTGTTCAATTTAATGCTAAAAAATGCACGGAGGCAATCATTAAAAGGTCAGTGGCTTAATTAAAGACAAAAAGAGCAGAAGGAGAAACAGTTTGGCAGTTTGACATAATGTGAGGATCTGACACACAACTCTCTGAGGGATATTTACTGTGTGCTGGCGAAGAGATTGCTAAACTAGAGGCGGGTGGTTGAGTAGAAACTGGGTCCAGCTCTGAGGAAAGGTGAGAGAAAAACAGATTAACTCAGAAATAGCTTTTTGTAATCCTAAAGAGAGATGTAAGGTTGCAGATGTCGATGGCTCTGGGCAGAAAGGATCTCCTCTAGTGGTCTGTATTACATCTATTCTGAAAGCAGCCTCTGACTGAAGACACCTTGTTATTATAAACAGTAGATATTGTAAATTGAAATTCTTTAATAGGCAGTGTAAACAATAAACTACATAAGAAATGTAGTATTTATATATGGCTTTATATGATGATATAGAAAAGTGTTTCCTCTGGGACAATTTTTTATTTTGCAATCACAATGTTAAATTTTTAAAGTATTTAAAGTACCAGAATATTAATTTTGATTTTATTACAAATATTTTAAATTATAAATACGGTGTGATGATCATAAAGTTATTCATTACCTGAATATGTTTTTTAACCAATACTTGTTTACTCTTACTTGTGTGATGTCTTTAATGCTAATTTTTTACTTACTCAATATAATGCTGCTACTTTTACTTGAGTACTTTGATTGAAGTTACAGGTTCTGAAGTAGTGATCGTATCTTTATCCAGCAGAGGGCGCTGTTTAAAAAACAACAACAACTACAAGTGAAGAGAATTTAATACATTTTACTCTAACTCGATTAATTTCTTGGATGAGTGACATTTGTTATAACTTGAGTAAAAATATGTTGAAGTAGTTCCACTAAAAGCAAATATATTAATCTAAAAGATTACTTGAGAAAAGAAGTACAGGTAAAAACAGTGAAATGCTGAATAACTGATTGTAACATCTGATTTAATGAGGGTAGAAAGGAAAGAAATGTAAAATTTTTAGCAAATCCAGGTATTAAAACAGACTGAAATTTCAAAAAAATACATGCAACAGTTAAAAAAGACACACACACACACACACACACACACACACACACACACACACACACACACACAACATCCAGTTTAGTGTAGATTCACTACCTCAAAAAAAGGTAGCCAATAATAAATAACTAAAATGTTTCAGTACAAAAAAAAGTTCTTAGAAAACAGACTGCAGGTGTGAATAAAACATTGCCTGTTGTTTATAACCACAATATCCAAAACAATGTACTCTCTTGAGAGATAGAAATTGAAAGTATAAAAGTATAGTTTGGTAAAACTACTCCTAAAAGTTTCCATCAAAATGTCACTCAAAGAAATATAACAAAAGCTACCAGGCGGGAGCTGGACACAAAATGAAAATCAAATATCATTGTTCATCACATTCAAAAAGCCAAAGAGTCACTTGGGGCAGAAACTGCAGGTTGGAAAACTCTAATTTATTAAATTAAAACTTTCATTTTAGGAACAAACGGATGTTGCAGATGAGAAATATCAGCAGTATAAATTCTTTAAAAATAAATTACAATTATATAATAATTCTTTATAATTGTCTTTTAAAACTGCTGTGATCACATCGAAACAATGGCAAACTGTTTAGAGGGTATGTTATATTCAGAAAGATGTCCACTACAAGTACAAATCGGTCCATCCTTTTTAAACAATTGCTTTAAAATAAAATAACAAAATCCACCCAGTTCTTAACAGATAATTATTTGATCATTTCAGTGCAGCAGCATTTTGCTTGTTATATTTTTCTTTGCAAAAATCTTTTAATTGCTTCGTTTCTGGCAGAAACATTACTCCTTTTGGAGAAATATTCTCTAATTTCTGACTTTTGGGCATTTGCTATTATGCATAACAATGCCAACAAGTTGGTTTATACCCAGAGCAGCTGATTAACGACACAAAAGCTGAAATGATGCCTCAAATGCAAACACAACTGTTTTTATCTAAACTAACTTTACTCATCTTACCCTATCTAAGGCTTCTTCAAAGCAGTATAGCCATTATTCCTGTGCTTTAGCGTCCTCTGCGAGCTCAACTCTGTTAGGGATGTAGGAGGAGGGATCTTGGAGTAGAGGCAGATTCACGTCAGCCTCTCCATACAGTCCATTTCCTACATATCATACTAGAAGCAACATGGTTAGAAAAAGGTTTATGTTTACGCACTTAGCAGACACCTATATCCAAGGCGACTTAAAAAGTAAACAAAATGTTATAGTTATTATCAGTTTGACCATAAGCTATCTAGTCAAAGATTCCTAGTCAGAGTCAGTGGTGACAGTTAAGAGATAGAAGGTAGTAGAAAGAGTTATGATAGGAGAAGCTCTTTGAAGAGATGGGTCTTCAAGAGTTTCTTAAAGATAGACAGGGATGCAGCTGTGCTTGTGTCAGGTTATTCAACCATCTTGGATTGTCCTAAGGGTGGTGTAGGCACTGCTAGACGACAATCCATTGATGACCAAAGCAACCGAGCTGTGACATAAGCCTCTGCAAATGTATTCAATTACATGGGAGCCGTACCCAGGCTAACATCAGGGACTTGAATTTGATGCGACCAGCCAGGGGTAACCAGTAAAGGTCTATGAACAAGACTTTTTAGGCTGATTGAAGACGAGACGCGCCCCCACGATCTGGATCATTTGTAAAGGTTTTACTGCACAGGCTGGGAGACCAGTCAGGAGTACGTTGCAATAGTCAAGGCGGGAGATAACCACAGACTGAACCAGGAGCTGGGCAGCATCTTGGGTTAGGTATGCAACTTTTATATGTTTAGTAATGCAAAGGGACAAGATCGAGAAACGAAGGCAAGGTGATCTTTAAAGGTCATCAAGACACCCAAGTTTCTTGCTGCCTTTGATGGAGTCAGAGTCAGGGATCCAGTCTGAATTGTACTTTTGTTGTTATTGTTGTTGTTTTCTGTTTGTTTTTTTCATTTCAAAAATCTTCTGACAGAAACATTACATTTTTAGTATAAATATTCTCTCCAATTTTTAATGAATTCAGGCAAAAAAATTTGCTGAAATTTTCTTTTGGGCATTTGTTATGATGCATAACAAGTTGGTTTATAACTGGAGCAGATGATTAACAACAGAAAAGATTAAATAATACCTCAAATGCAAACGCAAATTTAAAAACAAAAGAGAGTTAAAAACGGAGGATATCAAGAGCAGAGGCAAAAAGGGCTGGATGCTGTGGACCATCAGAGGCGTCTTCATATTTGCAGTGATACAGACTTCTACAGGAGATTATCCCTGCCCTGCACCGTCAGAATCTGCAGCAAATCTTTATAAAAATGAGTTACGACAAACATCTAATTTTCTGTTCGGGGTTAATAAAGTATTTTTGAATCTAATGTTGAATTAAAAACAAAGACAGTTGGAAACTGTGGAACTTCTGGAACGGAATTCCACAATTTGTTCCTCAACCAATCCCGACAAAGCAACGGACTTCGACAGCCAATCAAGATGGAGATCTGCTGCCAAAGGGCGTGTCCCTGCGGGAAGAATGCGGCGCATCCATCCTCCGGGTGGGTGCAGAGGGGGGCGAGGCTGGAGTCTGAGCTCCGCTGGTGAGAAAGGCAAGGAGGTCTCCTCAGTTGACCGTTTATCCACTGGAAACCCGACCAGTTGGGAGAGTTCGCTCGGCTTGTTTGCGGTAGGTCTGGCGGTTGGGAAACCTGGGATGGAGCGGCTAACTAACGGTTACGTTAGCTAGTCGGCGACCGTTAGCTAGCGGATTATCGAGCCGCGAATTCTTAATGATGGAGGGAGGACCTTCAGCTTTGCTAACGTTAGCCGGCAACGAAAAGCTATTTATTTAATTGTACTATCAGTATTATTATTATTATTGACGCTCAAAGAAGTTAGTTTTATTTAAAGAGCCGGCGTGGAGGCGGCGCGGTCGTCGTCCTGCTTTTATCCTGAGCCAGGCGGCGTCGAGCCTCCCACACCCTCGGTTGGATCTGGCATCGCAGGATGAACAATTCCTGCCAAACTCCTGGAAAGGAGTTAGCCATATATTCTACTTTATAGCCCCGGCTGTCCATGCGCTTGTTAAAGTGACACAGGAGCCTTCCGGCAGTATCACTAGGTCGTGGTTAGGTGATACTACGCGTGTTTTATACTTTGTACCGGTTGGGATCTGAGGATCAGCCAACTCTGAAGCTAAGGTTAGCAAGCTAGATTAGCCGCTGCAGCCGTTTGGCCTGACCAGAGATCAGATCAGGATGTTTACTGGTTGCTTTACGGTTTTAACCTTTTTACTTACTGTATGAAGACAGTCTTTTTAAACTGTAAGGTAGAAACAGATGTAATGAAATCCACCATAATGAGATCTGACCTGATGGATTTCTAACTGCTGCATCATGGATTCAGGCTGTAGGAATAAGTTTGCGCATGCTTTCACAGTAAGTAAAAGCAAGAGATAGTTATGTATGTTGATGCAATTATTGCTCTTTTTGTATGATAGGTAAGTAGCCATTAAGTGTTTAGTTATAACTAAGTAATAAATGCACCAATCAGGGCTTTCTGTGGTTATTTACAGAACTATAAATAACAACAAATAGCATTTGCTACACTCTCTGGACAAAATAAAAATGACATTTCCTTTACTATTAAACATTTACACACCAAAAAAATTAAATAAATATCGGAAACAGCTTAACGTTGTTGAGGTTGAGGTTTTGTTTATGTGCGGCTGGGTGACAAAACTGAAGAAGTGATAATAGATGGACGTATAAGAACAGCGAAAAGGATGGATGGATGAAAAAAATAAATGAATCGACAAATGGATTATTAATGGTTAGATTAATCAACTGATGAATGGATACAGATTTTAGACAATGGTAAAGAAATACTTTAGTATTTTCCTTTACTACATTATGTTTGCCGATTAGAGATGTCCCAATGAAATATTGATATTTGATAAGCCAAAAAACGAATACCAGATTGTATCTGCCCACTTCTAAAATCTCAAATATCATCACTCCGACACAAGCAGTCTGTTTAAGGGTTTGATCATGATGTGGGATTATTTTATTTTTGTAACCCTATTGATTAATAAAGAGTTTATCTTCATAACTGTTGTTAACAAGCTGTTTAATTCCTTCAGAATCCAATTATTGGCTATCAAACCTAAATCAGAGCTGAATCCGGTTTAGTATGATCGATAAATTGGAGAACTTTTTGTTTCCCCTGAACTGCAGGTGACAGAGATTGCTGTTCTCCTGGTGTCCTGATCTTGGGAGTGATGTCGCAGAGGAGTGGGCTGGACGACCCGGAGCGGTACCTCTTTGTGGACCGCGCCGTCGTGTACAACCCGGCGGCGCAGGCCGACTGGACCGCCAAGAGACTGGTGTGGATCCCGTCGGAGCGTCACGGCTTCGAAGCGGCCAGCGTCCGCGAGGAGCGCGAGAATGACGTGGTGGTGGTGGAGCTCGCGGAGAACGGGAAGAAGGCGGTGGTCAACAAAGACGACATCCAGAAAATGAACCCACCCAAGTTCACCAAGGTGGAGGATATGGCCGAGCTCACGTGCTTGAACGAGGCGTCGGTGCTTCACAACCTCAAAGACCGATATTACTCTGGGCTCATCTACGTAAGTACAAGGAAAAATGAGATCTAACGGATATATCAGTGTAAAATTTCATGCAATCAGCCCGATCCACTTTACCATACTTAGAGAATAATGGCATGATTTGCATCCAAGTACGCTTTGCACTAAGCTTTTACTACAGAATAGATGATTATAAATGGATGGGTTGTTATTTTCAAAGATCCATCTAACATGCTATCAGCTCCCTGATAGGGATGCTTCATGGACACTCCAGTAAACAAACACCAGGACTCTCTGAAGGGATTGTATCTCCATCAAAACTTGGGGCAACAGAAAGAGATAATAAAGCTTTATGGTTCTTATTTGCGGCTTAGATCGCTCCACCAGTGAGGAAATGTAACTCAGGTAGAGCTTAGCTGTGGTTGTAATGGCAGAGGTAGGGACATTCAGGGTTTTTGACTCATCAGCAAACGTTGGGCCAAAGGTGACAGGCAAGAAAAACACAGAGAAATTAATTACGGGGGACAGAGTTATGTTTGTTGAGAGTAAAAAACATACATTGGATGCATAGGAGTAATTATTTAATAGTACATAAACTAGCTTGTGAAAATTAGTTTTGATCACGCATGCCAGGGTGGGAATGTATTGTATCTTCACATTTCTGTGAAGGTAATGCTTTACCAAGAAACTATATCTATAAACTAAAACCCAGCACAGCTATCTTGATGCCTCAAAAAAAAAGTTAGATTAATTTACGGTTACCCTCATACAGACCAACATTTGGTCGTTACCGTTGATCATACTCCGTTTTGGTTTTGGAAAAGGAACAACTTGCCTCCCATGCTCTAAATGCTCCGGGTAGCGGGTGTCAGAATTGCACGTTTTCCACGAAAAATGTTTGACCAATTTTTCAGATTATTCTTTGGCCAAATCCCTGCGTGTTCGCAATGATACAGGCACTGGAGGTTATTAGGGTGAGAGATAGGTGGTGTTATGTCAACAGCATCGTCAAGTAGTTTGAACTGTGAGCAGATAGACTTTCTTGGTGACGAGTTTGACGCAAGAGCTTTATTTTAAACTGCACAAAAACCTAATGTTTGTTATTAGTTATGATGCTCGAGTCATCTAGAAGGGGTTTCCCCCGTCTTCTACAGCTTTTGTAGGTCATCTCGAATGATCATATCAGAGGTGTAGAGCAGTAGTAAACCTCATCTGATGAGGTAGTAAATTTTTTAGCCCAACTGGGGCTATGAGTTTTCATTCTGTGTAAACTCCGTTACACGCAGGCATATCTCCTTAAATTACTTCCACTGATTTATTTATGTTTATGCTGCAAGTAAGACTGGAGTGATAGGGATGACATCACGTGTAGACGACCTCGCGCCCGCGCGCGCTCTCTTAATCAATCTGGGTACAGCCAGTGTTGCCAGATTGGGCGGTTTTCATTTTGATTTTGAGGGTAAAAAACTTCCCACTTAATTGTAGCTCATTTGCTTGCTCTACACTTGTATACGTCTACAGAGCCTCTATCAGACACTCTGTCACTTCGTCTTTCTCTTTTTAATATCTGTCTGTCATGCCGGTATAGTTGTTGCTTCATGCTGGTTGTAAAAAATATTTTGAAGGCAGTAAAAAAGGTAAAAGGTAGTAAATACAACTTAAGGATCTCTGTATATACCCTGGTTTAGTAAACGACTCCAGTAAGGACTAAAACCACCTTATTTATTAGGCTAGATCCACTATTAGAAGCCAGGATCACTAAAAAAACACAACACTTCTGGTTTCTTCCACGTGTCTTTTAGCTCATTTTATATGTGCTCTTTTCAGGATAACTGACCTTTAAAGGAGAGATGAACTAATCATAATTTTTTTTAGCCAATATCATTTATGTTGCTGTTGGACAACATAACTGATATTTACTAAGATTATATATGCCTACGCTTTTAGCGCTAAAAAAAAACATCAGAACCACCTACACTGCTTCTCTGCTTCTATTTATTAGTGCTTTCTTATATCACTTGAGGAAAACTAAAGCTAAAATACTTATGATTTCAGCCAGAATACTTTATTTCACAGATGTGTTGGATGATGTACGAAGAAGAGATTGATGTGTTGCGTTCAGTAAAAACTGGGAAAATTGAGTTTCCTTATATCCAGATAAGCTAAAAAAAAATAAAAAAAAGGAGAGGAAGTTGCATTTTAACTTTTTCTCAAAACGCAGGAAAGATGTGAAAAGACATAAAACGATGTTTCTTTTAGTTTTATGAAAAGAGTTAAACATGTTAGAGGTTTATTAATCATTTCTGCTGCTGGACAATGTCGGCAATGTGTTGAATTGTTTTGTTGCTAAAAATAAGATAGTGTTACCGATTCTGACACATTTTCACAACCAGACATGTTGACCCAGCTTAGCAATGGGACCACAGATGAAACGTTGGAACGGACTTCTTGTGTTGGAGTGATGATTTTGGAGATTGGAGATGTAGGCTGATATAATCTGATATTTTTTATTTACCCAATATCTGAATCTGACCGATATCTGATACCAGAATTGCTTTGAGACTCCGCTACTTTAGTATTACTGGTAATGCAGTTTGTGTTCGATGTGAGCTTTTGCTGCAGTGAGACTCTTTTCCTACTGACTTAACATTGCATTAGCATAAAATATGCATCTTTAAAACGTCCGTAAAAAAAAATATTATTCAGCAATATGTTGTGCAGCCCTACAGAGGCCTCTGTCAGGTTTGTTGTGTTGAAGAGAGAAAGCTGAGCCAAAAGGCAAAGCTCTTGATTTAGCGGCCGATCTACGTAGATAGATCCATCCATCCACTCCTCTCCAGAAACACAAACAGAAAAGCAACACAATGAAAATAAAAATCTGCTGTTAATATCGGCCAATACAGAAATCTTAAAAAACAATAACACCGGCTAATACTGATGTTGGTGCCTATTTATTGTGGATCTCTAAGATTAAGAAGGCTAAATAAGAAGGCTTGTGTGAATTTGATAATGTATCTACCCTGATGTTTGCATATTTTGGATAACAGTAAAGAAGAAAACAATACTGGATACGTATCCAGGGGAAAAAATGTTACTGGTGAAGATGAGACGTAGTGAGAAAATGAGATAGAAGAGTAGAGGAAGCTGGTGAGAGAGAAAAAGAAAGAAAATGTTCCGAGATTCGAACTGATGTGTATTTATTCAGTTTACAGATTCATGTGCAGAGACGGTTAATGTTGCAATGAGATAACTTATTCTGAGTAAAAGTCTGCAGGTGTGTTATAAAGCTAGATCAGACTTTACTAAGGTGGTCAGTTTATGTTGCCAATAATTGCAATGATGATGCAGGAGTGCTGATCTGGACCAAGGCTTAAATATTCTTCTTTAATATGCTGTGTATTATTATTTATTCCTTTATATTAGGGATGCACCAATATAAAAATTTGGGAAGTTAGTTACTGTTAACCAATATTTACCAAAATAAACGCGTCCCTTTGCTTTTAAGACACTGGGAGGGACAAGCAGAACAATACAATAATGTACAACCCCTACCATGTGCAGGGTGTCCGCGGGTTTGTAAAAGGTAGTAAATGGTGATACAAATAATGAGGCCAAATTAAAGCCTAACCCTAACCCCAACTGGGGCTATGAGTTTTCATTCTGTGTAAACTCCTTAAATTACTTGCACAGATTTATTTATGTTTATGCTACAAGTAGGACCGGAAGGATAGGGATGACATCACGTGTAGACTACCTCGCTCTCTTAATCAATCTGGGTACCAGTGTTGCCCAGTTGGGCGGTTTTCATTTTGATTTTGAGATTAAAAGTTGCTTTGGGCGGGTGGAGATAATTTGAAGACAGATTGGCGGTTTTTGAGTTAACCTATTAAAACACATGTCCACCCATTACAGGTTCATAGCAAAGTCTCCCTGACCTTTCTTCATCTCTGATTAGCCAACGTCATCTGCCAGGCCGTTTACAACATAGATAGTAGCGCCACAAATTATGCTAGTTTTAGCAGCAGGTGGATAAATTTAGCGAGAAGATGCGGAAGTGGGGAAAATATAAGAAGCGGCTTACAGCACCTGTGCTTGCCTGCTGCAACACTCTGATTAGTTAACCTCTCAAGTCAGTTAAACGTAACCCCGCCTACCCCATCTTACCATTGGCTAACATCAGAGCCGGTGGTCCATACATGCATTCGATTGGTCGCCACGGCCGTTAGCTGTCCCAGTCAGGGCGGAGAGCCACCGAAGCATTAAGAAGGCGGGGCTTCGGAGCCAGATCGAAGGCTTTCATTGGATTCCTGTCGTCGTTCAGCCCGTCCTCTCTCGCCTGGCTGGTCCAGAACCAGGAAGAGTTTGTCCGGGGCTGTCCGTCGTTTTGAAATTCACCGTGTCGCCATCATTGGATTATGCAGCCCTGGTCACATTGCATTATAAAGCTCCAACAATACGGAAATCTATATTACATTCAATCACATCGACAGGTTTGAAGTCAAATGCATACATTCCAGTTCAGAGATTACTTGTAAAACATACGTTATGTTCAATTTATCATGCAAACTGCAACTACACTCAACAGCAATCGCTCCTCCTGTCGCCGCAGCATCGAGCCACAGGGGATAGTTGACGCAACACGGTCTGCTAATTCTTATCAGTTCCTTCATAAAACCCAGAGTGGCTTAGCATTTGATATGAAACACCAGCAGAAATCAACAGGCTGTCGTATCCCGCATAATCGGCTGTTTTCCCATGTGACCACGACCCTCTGGATGCATTCCTGGATTATCCTGGACGTGAAGGGTGTGTGTAATTCTCAGGCTGTAGTCTAAATGCTTTTTGCTAAACCCACTTGTGGCCAGTCAGTTTGAGGTCTAGTAAAAAATAAATACCCCACATTAGTGGATAACTATCATGTTTACAAACCACTCAGCCCTTTTATTTTTTTTAAATCAAGGCACTTACACTAACCCTCTTTTAATGAATTATTAGTCTTTTTTGTTAGATCCTCTTCCGTTTCTTTAGGATTCTGTCCTCATTTTTAACAGCGGATGACTGATGTTACACTGAGCAACACAAACTAAAACAATTAAAGGCTCCAGAGATGTCAATGATGGTTTGTTTTTATATGCCTAGGTGCAGCGAGAGCGTTGCGTGTGGTCAAACCTCGGCTTGAACAAAGCCTGGAGTGTAAAATGCAGTGAGAGCCACATGTCTCAGGGCGGGGAGGCCGCTGCTGAGTCACATGGTAACTCAACAGACATAACAGAGGTCTTTGTGTTCACTGATAAGCAACATCTGTCCGCTCAAGTAACCGAATTTTCTTCAAGTCTTTGTGTAAAACAAACTAACCCCCAAGTAAAAAAAACAGACAAACAAAAAAAACGGATTAAGAGGTTGATTCATTACACCTATTAAGATTTTAATTTTTATTGTTTGGTATCTTCACCAACAAACCTTTCTTATAATTAAAGGCATAACTTGCTAAAATATTCAATTTTAATTCGAGAACAAGTTGTAATTAGAGGCATGCAGAACTGAGTTTGGTGCTGATTAGGTCTTACTTTGTGATCCCTTAAATTAGGGAAATATTACATAACTCTGACCTTCGACTCTGGAGCCATGTTAGAATAAAGCACTAAATGGAGAGAAACATTATGAGTAATGCTCGGGTTGATGGGATAATGTTCCACCCACAGGTTACAGAAATAGCAGGCTGTAACAGTCACAGCGTCTCTTTGACCGGGCTACTAAAGGCTGGTTATTATAAAACTCAATCTCTGAACGATCAGTCATGCTCAATTTACAGAGAGCTCCTGTCTGTAAGATATTGATGTTAATGTTGTGCATTTTCCAGGCATATAATGTTATAGCACAATCAAATAGCTGTCACAGTTAGGTGATGTAAAAAAAAAGCATTATATATAAAAAACAACTTAAAGTTTGATTTTTAATAACTAGGCCTCGAAATTGCCATCTGTCCCCTTAAAGATGTTATCACAACTTTGTTTTTTTATCTTGTCCATTATTATTGCCAATAACTGTTCTTATATATTACTCAAACATGCATTTATGAGTCAGCTTTCATGTTTTGATTATAGGTTAATATGAAGATTATAAAAAGATTCAAAGTTTATTTTTGCATAAACCCCCCCTATTTATCAAACTCATTACTTATTAATCAACTGTATTAAGGAGAAATAGGTACTTAAATGGTGAAAGTTTTTTACTTTTTA
>JAVLVB010001108.1:2004065-2016480 GCA_032876305.1 Orestias chungarensis
GTGTGGTGTGTTCTGTCCATGTGAGATCCTCAGTGATGTGGACCCCGAGGAACCTGAAGCTGCTGACCCTCTCCACCGTGGCTCCGTTGATGTTGATGGGGGCGTGCGCTGTCTCCTGTTTCCTGAAGTCCACAATCAGCTCCTTGGTCTTGTTGACGTTTAGATAGAGGTTGTATTCCTGGCACCAGTGTGTCAGGAATACAACTTATGAAGGTTCTTACACCAAATTTATTTGACTACATTGCATTCGAAGTGAAAAAATCCGGACAATGTGGTCATTGGTTAGCAGGGCACCAAAGCTTTGGGTATTGGGAAAATGGCAACCACTGATGGGTCAATTGCTGATGTACTCGCTGAAATGATTGATAGGCGGCTTCATGTCAATGCCAGCTATCAGTTCGCGATCAACTGTTATTATTTTCTTGAGAGCTATTCTTCCTCTGAAAAGAAATTCCCATAATTATGAGCAAATTATGGGTATTTGAAGAGTACATGCTTCGGGATAACTGTAATGTTTAAGTAGGACCTTTGTCATTCATACCTGCACTTAAGAGGCTCTAGGCTTCTGCATTGATGTACCACTGGTTCAGTGGTACATCTTTCGCTTGTTTCAAAATCGTAAGATTTGTTCAGTCGGACAGAAACTTTACCCATCGTTGCACTTGTACAACTCAACAGGTTACCCACATTTTTAGAAAAATGTCATGCTATTCACAATTGATACACATTTGTAAATATTAAAATTAATGATTTTTTTGCTAGTCCCAAATCTACAGTTTGTGTGGATTAAGATAATTTTCCGAGATTTTTTCAGGCCACGATTTGATTTCTAAATTGATTTTCGATTCAAAACGATTGGAGACATGATTTCTTCTTCAGTCTTTAGGTTGGAGGAGCTCATCAAAACCAAATGTCCTCAAATTTAGCAAGATGTCTTTACATTAAGTGAAATATCACTTTAAATTGACAGACTTTAACTCTGCAGTTCAGAGTTGACTGGAATAAAAGGAATCCTTCTTGTAAAGAGCCTTGAGCTGACGTGTTTTGTGTGCACTATATAAATAAACTAAACTGAACTGAATATTGAGCCGCCTTGTGTGAAAAACATCCTCCATTGCCCGCTGCCTTGTCTTTTGCCCATGCTGAGCTCGTTGTTGACGAGTGTTGGTTGGTGATGAAAGACGAACCCTGCGGCCGCTAAAACTCCGTTTTTGTTAACACTTCATGAGCAAGGAAGTTGGGCTCAGGTTTTTGTTATATAAATTATTGAAGTTATTCATAATTCAGCTCAAACAAATTGATTTTCTTTGATTTATCATAAAGTCCAGGTCCCTGCTAACAGTTATAACTGTTACACCAAACAATAAATTATTTTAAAACAAAGCTTGTTAGATTTATGGTGGGGATCCCCAAAGTTTTTTTACCCCAAAAGATCCATTCCAGGTATTTGGGGAAAAAAATTGGGTTTTAGTAAACCCTTTTTTTTTGTTGTTTTTTTATTAAATAGAGGAAATACTATAATAATCTTTAATTACATTTGCCTTATTTGTCACGACACATGTTAACCTACATACATACATACATTTCAAGTTATCCTCGTTATCAAAACATTGCATCAAGTTCAGCTTCTTTACATTTGTTTGAGAAGGCTTTAGCAGATATCTCTTCCTGGACCCACATGCATCAGTTGCTGCTGTTGTATTGCTGACTTTACAGCAATCCCTCATACTGGGCATGCATGAAGCGACAGTGGAGATGAAAAACTCCCCTTTAACAGGAAGAAACCTCCAGCATAACCAGATCCCGGCTTAGTATGAGCGGCCGTCTGCCACGACTGATTTCGGTTTAAGAAGACACAACAGACACACACAAAAAAATATATAACTGCAACTAATGCTAATTGGACAGAAAAAGAAGAAAGTAGAAGAGTGACGAAAAAAGGGGTCAGACTGTCCCCCAGCAGGTAAACCTACAGCAACAGAACTATGATTTAAACCTTTAATGGCTTCGACACACTGAAGGCAACATTGCTAATTCCTATTACAGTAGTTATTATTGAACCAGCGTGATAAGGTAACTTCCTCTTGCCATCTTCCAGGCCTACATGTAGACGTACACATGCGGTTTTGAATTCCCCTGAGTGTTTTTGCCACCTTGCTTTCTGATTGGCTAAACGTCACTGACTCCCCGATTTGAGATCAGAGCTTTCCTCTTAGCCTTCGGATGAGACTGGATTACTCTTAACCCACTTGGCACAGCAGGAAAATCTCTTCAGATTATTTTAAGTAGACCTGATTATTGGGATGGCGGCTAAGATTTTCAGAAGGGGAAAATTGGTTAAAATTAAGATTATTCTAACACAGCTCAAACGAATAAAAGAAAAAAAAAAAAACATCATTTTTATGCTCCTCTAATCTGTAGCAAACTCCCAGAAAACTGAAACCCAGCTGAAAAGCTGAGTACTTGATTCTAGATGATGTGGATGATATAAGGTGATGCTTTTGTGTCATGTTTTTAATCATGTTAAACACTTGAAAATGTCCTGCTGCTTAAATTTACCATAGCAATAAACTCGACTTGACTTAAAGTAAATCAGATAACTGCATGTAGGAGGTTATTTGAAATCTTGCCGGTTCTGTAACATCAGAATTGAAAGCACTAAATGGGGGCAGAATCACTTTGAATAGTGTTTTTTGTCACTTTCTACACGTGACTTTGCAAAGTTAATAGAAATAGAAATACAAAGCGGTGCAACAAATGTTGGCTGCTGGCATCATTAAATCCTCCAGTTGAGGAGATATACACTCCTGCAAGAGTATTGTCGTGGCTGCCAGCTAATCCCTGCAAATACCCCCGGGGGTCCAAATTTAAGAACAGCCAGCTGAGTCACCCCCGCCCCCCTCTTTCTGTGGCGTTGCCACTACAACCAGGGGGGACTAGAATTGGAAAACAAACAAACAAAATCCTACTGAAAACGTCAATTGATGCCGTTAGTCAGTCGTACTCAGCAGCGTTTTACTTGGCCGAGACCGTGGGAGGTTTCAGAATAACAAATCTGTATGAGCAGACAGCTGTACAGAGTCTAAACATCCATGCCTACGGATAATGTAGAGGGCTCGTGGTGGTGGTGGTGGTGGTGGGGTTGACGGCCATCTGGCAACATCGGCCCCACTCTGTATGAATATGAGCTCTTGTAGTACAAGGGGTTTGGTACTCATATAGTTTTTTTTAGATTAATTTAAAGATTTTGAAAGCATTACATAACTCAAGCTCTTCCAATTTCAGTTTTATTGGTTAACGTTCTAATCTAATCAATGATTTTGATTCATTACACGGGGGTACATTCAGTCTGAGGTAATGACCGACAGATAAATGTGGTAATATCTTTTTATCTGCACCCTTTTTTTTCCCATAAATAGAGTTTGTTGTAAGTTTCAATGACTCTCAAGCTGCGTCACTAGTCGGTGAAGCCAAGTGCACAAATCAGAAACTTGTTAAAAGAAATGACTCAGAGGTGCTAAGACTGAAAAACCCGCCGTGGCAGAATAACTTTGTTTTTGAGATCGTGAAGTCTTACCACAAAAAGCCTGAGAGATTTTATAGGCCGATATGGTTGCTAAAATCAGGCATCAACATTAATCTGTGAGCCTCTGAGGCTCAGTCAGCTGGAAATTTTGACAAAACTATCCAATGTCAGAGTAAATAAACACGTTTTGTCTTCCGTACTCAGATTCCCCTCCGTGAGCTTGTTGGTTCTGTGGAACAGTCTAGTAGCTGGAACATCTGGGCAAGAAACTGCAACATGTTGAAACTCTCCAATTTTAGCCGTACTACGTCACGCTCAATGCACAACGCACAGCAGAAATATCTCATCAGATAATCTTCGGAGCCATCACAATAATCGGGGCGTCCTTAAAATTGTTGGAAGTGAACTTTCAGGGACGGAAATCGTCAAAATGTATCTTGCCGTGTAAACCTGCGCATTAATCCATGCATATGTCAGATCTGTATGAATTCAAAACACAAACAGCGAATTAAAAATGTTTTCTAAAAAAAAATAAACTTTGGGATCGTTTCTGGTAGATGTTCCGTTTTAGGGCAGTTTGGAGGAAACATCTCATTAGAAAAAGGAACTTACAGTAGCTTGAATAAAGGTCCGATTGTAAATACAGATACTTCTAAAATAAGAACATGTTTTTTGAACTTGATTACTTTTATATATATTCAATTAAATTCAGCACCTATTTACATCACATGTCACTTCAAGGCAATTTCCAAGCAAATTCCTTTTAATGTAATCATACATAAATTTTAATTGATCGTTGTTCTCAAATAATGCATCGAGCCAGTTGATTGAATATATATAAATTCACATTTAAATGTCTCAACAACAACAAAAACCCCTTATATAGTTAAATCTATACATTATCCAGCATTAGTCCACAATCTATGCTGTCTATAAAAACAATATGCCTATAAAGGATCAATCTTAATGCTTAGTGACCGTCTAGTTGCTAGAGGTGGACAATTTTATGATTATTCAGATTGTCTGTTTAAGATTTTCTTTTTGTAAAACCTGATTTCTTTTTTTAAACCATTGCACTACTTGGGTTTCCATAGTTCAGCCCTACCTTCCTGTTCAATAACCATGTTTTAGATATTTTGTTTCTGTGAACTTTTAATGCAGGTCAAGAAGAGTTGATTGGGAAAAAAACTAATTTAAAGAAATGGGTGTTTTCTGTTTAAAAAAAATGAAAGAAATCCATCGAGGGTGTACTTTTAAAACCATTTTTTTTTCAGCTCTACTAGTCACTAATGAATGTGTATGAATGCCATCAAATGACATAATTGTCTTTTTTTCCTAGACATACTCTGGGCTCTTCTGTGTGGTCATTAATCCCTACAAAAATCTTCCCATCTACTCGGAGAACATCATTGAGATGTATCGCGGCAAAAAGCGGCACGAAATGCCCCCTCACATCTACGCCATCTCAGAGTCCGCGTACAGATGCATGCTGCAAGGTGAGGATGGTTTTAACTATCTCAGTCCCCCAGGCTTGCCAGAATTACCATTTTTAATACACGTTAAAATGTCACTGAATGCCAGAGTTGCCTTCAAACGTTCCGTTCCTAGGATGCTTTTGTTTGCAAACTTGAAAGTATCTTTACCGTTGGGCATTTTTCAACATCTTTTTTATTTTCTTAGTATTCAGTTGGTAAGCTGACTAATTTGAGTGTTTCTGAGAGCCAGAGTTTTAAAAACAGATGTTCTGTTTATTTTTTCACCACATGAATATGGACATGAATAGGATTGCGTTCTCAAAATCATAACGCCTTCACTTTAATCGTCAGAGGCGAGAAGTGAGAGCCATCCAGACTGAAGGATGTTTTCTAGGATCTTTGGTGCGCAGCTGGCAGGAAGGCTCTATGAGCAGCGATTGACTGGGATCAGACCAGAAGGAACAGAGAGGGTGACCCCATTGTGCTTCACAATAGATCCTTTGTATGATATTGTGAGGGGCTGAACAGTGGGGGGGGAGAACTGGATGGTCCCGTCTGTCCTTTAAGACGTTGCCGTCTGCGTGTTGGTGCGTGGAGGGAGATTTTGAAAGTCTGAAGTTATCCAGCTGTAGCTGGCTGGGAATATTTATCCATGATAAATGAGCAGGATCAGTGCGTTAAGCATTATTAGATATAAACAGACCTCTGTATTAGCAAGATTCTAACCTTTTTGTTGTCAATAGCAACAGTCCTGCAGATTTTAGATCCATCCCTGCTACAAGTCACCGCAGCAACACTGCTTGTGTTGGAGTGCTGATATGTGAGATTTTAGATGCAGGCCGATGCAATTCAAAATAACTTTTTACCACAGGACATGAAATTCAAACCCACTATGAGAATTTTGCAACAAACCAGGGGCGTTTAAATACGTTTTCACGTCAGATACGACACAGATATTGCAGTTTTCAGCATTGCCTGATACAGATATTGATCCGATACAATACCAGTATGAATCATGCAGACTTTTAGGTTGCATTTAAATACAAGTATCATTACTTCTCATTGCTACTGTTAGCAAAAGCTGCTGCAGTGATCACGTTTATGCATGCTGAGTAGGCCTGTCGCAATAACAAATTTTGCTGAGCGATTAATTGTCTCAGAAATTATTGCGATAAACGATAATATTGTTGGAGACCATTTTAAATTGACAAAATGATAATGACATAATATTGCAGCTATGTCCTGTCAAAGATCAATAACCTTTATTTTCAAATGAACACTTAAATATGAAACTGGTAAATAAAATAAACAAAACCAACAAAAACAAAAATAAATGGACTGGCAGTGTTTGTTAATAAAAAATGCACTTGAATAAAAAAAAAAACGTTAAAAAAATGGAAATAAAAACTACATTCAACCAAAAAAGTGATGTATGCCAATCGCCGTGTTTGATATGTATGTTTTCCCGGGGATTTCGTACTTTTCTTCTGTCAAACGTTTGCAACATTTTTCGAAATGACGCCTTTTTAATAATATAAAAGCACCATTTCTTTAGCAATTAAGGGAACTACACTGTCTGTGAGACTCGACGGAACAATGGCTCGCAAAGGTCCAGCGGTTCGCCTCGAAAATGCTCTCACACTGGTGCAGTTACTTTCAATTTTGTAACCAGTTCTACTTTGAGGTTTGTCCTGATATCAGGTAGTGTTTCTTAAGCATGCTAATTTAGCTAAAATGCTGGAGAAGTACAAAATAGCGCACCGCCCTGATTTATTAGTTTACACCTCCCTCAGACTGAGAAAATGAAAAGGGAGGGGCGAGTGGAGAACACAGGAGTTAAGTCTTTTTGTCATCCAGTGTCGAAATAGGAAAAAGCTGAAAAACGATAAAGTCAATAAGTGAAAATGATCAAACTCATTTTAATTATTTAACGATTAATTGATTTATTGTTTATTGCGTCAGGCCTAATGCTGAGTACAAGCTGCTTAGCAGAAATGGTGGTGCATAATAAATTCTGGATTAGATTGCTTGTAATCTAATCCAGATCTAAAGATGTGATCAGGAGACACTCAGAGATTCTGATGTGTTTTGGCCTTTAGAACAATACATTGTCAATCGCAAAAAGGCTTCTCACAGTGAAATATAGTGAATACTGAGACATTAGTTACATTTAAATCATTTTTTGTTAGTATTTGGGCTTCTTTTTTAATTGAATCATGGAGATTTCGACTTTCCAGTCTGACCCATGGACTCAGAAAGAGGTATTTTCACATGCAGAGTATGGCCGCTCCTCTTCTAAACAATAAAAAGCTGAGGTGAAAGAAAAAAAAAGGCAAAGAAACTGTGCGATGTTCGTCTGTTTTCCAATGTTATTCCTGCCAGACTAAATAATATATTTTCTCTTGTGCACACAATTTATTTTTTTCTGATTCTTCGAAGGGAATTATTTTCCCCAGTTTATCAAAACTGGGGGAAATGAAATGAGATGATCGCTCTGCGGATGGTAGTGTTTTGTCTTTTTTACGGCAGAGCAAAAACAAAACCGCAGCGTCCCAATATCGGAATCCCAATTTTGTTATCTAGACTCGTGTGTAAATGGAACGTACCACAACAACATCCACGCCAAAGTGTATCGTTCTCAATTTTTGATTATACTTTACCAAGCCAGTTTCTGTCTGCATTTCTCCTAATGCCATTATCCCGTAAGCCCCTGAAGCTTTTGTGAAACTCTGCTGACCGTTCATTTAATCTGGCATGTTTTGTTTGAGAGGGCTTCCTATAATTGACAGGATGAGATGATTTGTGACTAATAAAAGATATTTTTGGTAATTTCATTCAGCACAGTCCTCCGGCTGAACGTCCCTGACCACATAAACTTGAGCCGGTTTCTAGAGCTTCTTTCTGGCTGTGGCAGAATTAACAGATGTGGTTAAAAGAAGGTTTTTAGGTTGGAGATTAATGGAGGCCAGCTGCTTTAAGCTTTTCCCTGGTTAATAAAAGAGAATACACAGCTGCATAGATGAGCTTTAAAGCATTGATTCCCCATTTCTCCAAATTGGTAATTAAGGTATTGAAAAGGTTTTCTCACTCAGTTTCAGGGTTTGTGTTGAGACTTAGCTGCACTCTTAACAGAGTATTTATCCTTTTTGATTTAAAATATTAAACTTATCAAAAAAAAATGTAATTTAATAAATTTGATAGAGGCTATGTAGTAAAAAATCTGATTTTATTTTTGTTTTTGCTAACGTTTTAATGAAAATTTCTCCACAGTCATCCAGTTACCACAGCACAAAGAAAAAAGAAAAAAATCACCGATCAGCTCATTTCACGTTGTTGCATAACAGTAGTCTCTTAACTCTGAATGATTCATTACCTACTTCAGATTAATGGTCCGCCACGCTTCATGTGAAAACCAGTCGATTAGTTGCTGTAGTTGTAGTTTGTGACTAAAGCGGATCGACGAAATGATAAAAGGGTGACTGAACCTCGCAGAGATCCTATCATTACTGCAGAATTACAGAGAGGCCTTTTGCTGCTCTGCTTAAAAAACACAAAAAATAAAAACAAGGTGTTACCAAACAAAGACGTGGGCGCGCAAGGGAACCTCTCGAACTCACAGCACATATGTTAGCTATTACAGTCTCTGATAGGTTTCATAGTTGCTCTCAGTGTGCCAACACTTTTCCTTAGTGACATACAAAACATCGTTGGTGGAACTGTAAGCAAATGCTGCCTTATGTGAGTTTTTAATTTGACGAGTGGACGTGCTTTAGCTATGTTTAATCACCCCAGGTGTGAGTTATGAAACAAGCCAGCTTTGCTCTCATTGAACATAATCAGGCTTCTTTCTTGTCACTCTCCCCTGATGTCCAGTCAGAGTGTGAGCTGGATTCATTTTATTTAGTGCAAGCAGAGATCTTTATCACATAAGGTGGTAAAAAAAAAATACAATCACAGAACGTGCTGCATATGTTCCTATTTTTTCCCAGGACTCTTACACATTTTTGAATAAATAGGTTCAGTACAGCTGAAGGTTACTAACATAACCAAACATTTGGTAATTATTACACCTCAGTGTTTCCTCTAGGATTTTTTTTATATGTATATTTTTAAAACAACTAATTCAAACAGTCTTTTTAAAACACTTAATTTTAAACTACATCCCTACTGCACTAGTCATCTAATGAAACAGATTGCGGCCTTGCTAAGAACATTTTATTGTTCTTAATTTCATGGCGGGAAAAAGCTGTACGGTTGTATCCTTTTATATTAAGTCTCACTAAAAATTATCTGATATTAAGCTGTGATGTGGTTCTGTGTTAGACATGTCTGAAACTTTACGCATTAAAGATGAAAAGTTATAATAATTACATTTGGTACTGTCGTTCGAGCACAACACACGTTAACATTTGGGTCATTTAAACAGGTTTGAACTACAAATACATTCAGCTTAACGTTCCCTAGTTTCTTTCTCTTTTTCTCTACTTCAGACCGTCGTATGTAGTTTTCCTAAAAGCAGCAGAACTGCAGCAGCTTCACAGGCAGGGAGGTTGGTGGTTCTCAATAGTGAGGAGCCAAAATTTCCCAAAATAAATGTAACAAAATAATAAAATCCCTGCTTATTGAAAATGAATACAAAAGCATGAAGACACTATAAATGATCCCAAGTTCAGCCTGTTCCATCTGTTCAGCTTGAAAAGGGATTTACTCTGAACAGCAGAGTTAAAGTGTGTTAATGTGAACCAATGTTTAAATTAATGTGAACAGGTTCTGCACACTTTGAGGATATTTGGTTTTAATAAGATCCTCCTTTCTAAAGATTAAAAACACAGAAGTCATGAATTGGATCATTGTGAATCGAGCATTGGTTTTGAATCCAGTTGTGGCTTTAAAAATCTTGAATTGAATGGTGAATGATGAAGGATTTGCAAAGCTTTTACGCATCCTCGAATGACTCAAACACGCATGAATGAGTCATAGCTAGGAATGACATAAAATAATATGAAGTCCAAAAACAAGTATTTTCCCATATTAATACTCTCCTCTTCAATTATCACGTGTTTCACCTTAGAGAAGCTTTTCAATATAATCCGAAGGTCAGAACTTTCTGTGCCATGACTTCTAATAAAAGAGTACAGATAGACTGTGGACACGTATTAGTTTGTGCAACCAAAAGGAACGTTGTAATCCTTTAACAGACTCTAAAGTCCCATTTCTGGCTCACTGGATCCCCTTTAATATCAAAAAGTACTTACCATACCCAAAGTTTCTTAAAGTCAGCTATAACTTATGAAACAGTGTTTTGCTTTTAATGAGCCAACTTGGCTTTGTCAAAATGCCTTTTTTTAAACTTGGAAAGTAAAACATTTGTGGTGGTTTGAGCAGGGCAAGACGAAATTACAGTACAGTGACTGGAAATAGTGGTTATTAACTATATAGTGGTTGTTAACTAATGCTTTCTCAGCTGATAACGCATCGGGTATCGGGAATCACTGAAGGCTGAAATATCAGTATTTTATTGTATTGTTATATCGGGACACCTTTATGCATCATTGCTTTTTACTTTCTTTACTTTTAGACCTTTGGATTTAGTAGAGCTTGTCTTTTTTGTCTTTACAATCCTACTTCTGCCTTTTTTAAAGTATTATTTTAACAATTGGACATGTGACGCTGGCAGCAGCAATACCAATCATGGGAAAGCACACACAAAACTGCTCGTATGACCACTGACTAAGGTCAAAGAAATACTGGCCTCTAGATCTCAGCTGCACAGACCATCAGTCTGTCAGGGGTCAGCTTTGTGTTCTCCCTCAGATGTGAGCGGGAATAAAATAAAGAGCCACACCACGCCTGTTACCAGTGTGATAAAGAAGACGTCAGCTTTCTAAGGGCGGAGCTCTGATGTCTAAATAAAGAACCCTGGCAAAAACCAAAACAAATTGCTTTTTTAAATAAGAATTGTGATTTTTACTTAACTATGATTGAGGTTGGCTTAGAAAAAATAAGAATAGAACAAATTTAACGGCTGTTGGTATCTACATGGGACTTTCTGACATGACAACACCTTCAGTTCTGGATCGTATGTACAAAGATGTAAATAGAGAGTTGAGAGATTTACCTGTCCTAGTCTTCGTCCTCGTCTGTGTTGCAGTTTAAATGTCATTTCCTTCTCCCATTTCGGACGTTCCTGATGTATAATCCAAAAAAGCTAATCTCTGAAAACAGCTCCACTCTCTCTTCCACACAGCTCAGAGCAAAGGAGGAACCTGAAATAAGGATGAGTAATATAGATAAAAAACGTTTAGGATGAAATCTTGTTGTACTTTTAATTATTAAAGAAATTCTGCTCTTGAAAACCAGTTACATATAAAAGTGTGTCTTGTTTTACTAAACCAAACACAATAACTGCATTTAATCATATACATTTTTTATTTATCTAAGGGAACAAACGGAGGGGAAAAAGTAAAAGCAACAGTTCTGTGAGTTTTCAAGCGCTACTCATTTTAATTATCATATCATTATTAGAAATCGCAATTCTTGTCACGACAAGATGTTTAGTCACGCTAACAATAAACGCCACGAAATTGCACAACCTTGCGCTGAAATGATGTCCCATTACATGAGAAATCATCCCATGTTCACCAGAGAGTCTGTTTTTCTGAAGCAATTTTTAACTTGTGAACGAGTTCTGCACACTTTTCTGATTTTAATAAATTCTCTCAGGACAAGTGTATATAAATCTTCTCTTTTTCAGTCTAAAAACATGAGTTTAAAACATAATTAGTGTAAAGTTAAACTTTAGACTTTAAATTAAAGCTAAATGTGAGATGAAGAGCTTCTATACTTAAGGAAGGTTAAGAAATGAGGCTATGTTGAAGACACAACCAGATGTTTACATGCATTTATCATAGACATCATGAGAATCTCCATAAATTTAATCAGGGAACTGAACTATAGCAGCACTCCGGTCTGTAATTTTGCCCAAAGGTGCTGCATATTTTTACAGGAAAGCTGCGATCAAAAGCAGGAAGCTTGTGTGATTCCTAACGAGCCGTTCGCCTGTATCCTCGCTCCAATAACTGTCTAGCAGCTCAGCCCAAAGGAACACAGTCAGCACTTTTAGGGACACCGTCTCTGGCAGAACATCACAGCCTTGGACACGACAAAACGATATTTACAGCATTGCGTTTTTTGGGGGGATTTTCCCCTCCTGCCACTAGGCCAAAAATAACCTGTGATCAGTTCAGTTAATATTTCATTATCTTTCCTAAGTTGCACTAATTACAGTACATTGCAAAAATATTCATACAGTGAGTTGTTATGAAGTGGAAGGGAAAATGGTGTGGAGATAAATATCTGAAACATGTGGGGTACATCTGCTTTTAGCATTCGTGAGTCAATGATTTAGTAGGGC
>JAVLVB010001108.1:2016580-2094982 GCA_032876305.1 Orestias chungarensis
TATATATATATATATATATATATATATATATATATATATATATATATATATATATATATATATATATATATATATATATATATATATATATATATATATATATATATATATATATATATACATATATATATATATATATATATGTATATGTATATATATATATATACTATTGTTTTAAAATAAATCTTTTACAAATACTGTCAAGGATTCTCCCCGACAGTAAAAATTTAAGTGAAGAACCCCATTGACTACCTGCCCAGCCAACCATGTGACAGCAGGCGTCCTTCCCTGCGGGAGCGTGGATTTGAAGACAAACTACTGCTTTCCTATGATATAGTCGACTCAATTTTCCCCACATGGCCTCAAAGCAGCTGCATCTGTCAGAGCTTGCTACACATTCTGAGCTGGATCAGCACAAAAATGACATGGATATTGCCTGTGCAGACAAGATAAGCGATGGCTTAGTGTATTGTGGGACTTAATTATGGCAGCTAATAACGATTATTTTAATAATCCATTTTTTTTATTTTTTATTATCGATCAGGCAAAAAAGGAGCACTTTTTATATCCATCTCTTCATGGCAGAAGAGAATAATTTGGATCTACATAGCAAATGACTCAAACAAGTTGCTGTCTCAATATTCTGCTACAATAATATTAAATAATTACTATAAACAACAGCTTCAGTAAAAAATAAAAATGCACACAAAATATCTACAAATGGGTGACCTGATTGATTTACTCTAAACCAGCAAGAGGAATTCACGTTTTCTTTTTGTTTATGACATTTTTAAAAGAAATAATGAAAACATAGCTAGTTTAGGGATAACAAGGGGGGGGGGGGTATTTTTTTTACCTCTCCAACTTCGTGTTTTTGTTGTGTTTTTTTTAACTATGGAGATCTTTGTTGTCTTTGTTGTTTTTTGTCTCTTTATTAGTTTCCCTGTTGTGGTCTGGAGTCAGTTGGGGAACAAAACTTCAAAAAAAACTTAAAATAGTTCAAACTGAGTTTGTTTTAGTATTTATTTTTTGCATGAATTTTTAATTCTTCATGTAAAATCAACCTTAAAAATTTGTTTAAATTTGTTTGTTTTTTTGCATTTTCGTTACACAGACCGAGAGGACCAGTCCATTCTTTGCACGTGAGTAAACATTAAACATAACTTTATTGCCATTTCTTAGCCTGAAATAGATTATTAAAAAGGAGACAAAGATGAATTTTTGGCTTTTATTTTAGTTCGGAGGGTTTATTTAATAGCTTTTCCCCTTTTGACATATCGCATTAGAAAAGATTGATGGAAACGGAACAAAATCCAATAACTTTAACGCTTGCTTGAGCTGGGTTTTGGCTTGTCCGAAAAACACTCTGATATTTTAAAATGCTTGCAGATTAGGTTTTGATGTTGTAAACATATATCTCTGGTTCCTATTTAGTACAGCCATGTATAAAATCGACATTTTATCAAATTACACTTTTAGCCTGGTTGATTCACCTCAAAGCAGCAGATGGAAAAACCCATGATTTGCTTCTTTGTTGCAATAGTTTAATATTTGCATTTGAAAATTGGACAAGAAAAATAAACATCAAGGTATTCTTTCATAAATGAAACCAATATTGTTGCGTTCCAATGAAGAACATGGATGAGATCATTTGACGTAAAATGTTTTTGGAGTTTAAATCTTCAAATAACTCATGCCTTTATCTATAATTTTAAAGAAAAATTAACTACACATTTTTTGCCACAGATTCTCAAGACATTTTTTTCTATTGAATCAAAGTAATTTACCAACACACTTTAATAGTGTAAGACATTATCACAGACACAGTAGAGTTTGAAACAAAGATTACACCAACAAATATACAAACGACTGTAAAATACCAACTTTTTTAGGCAGTTCTTGTTTGCAAGGCATAAACAAAGGGCTTTTTGAAATGCTGTCAAAGCGCTAGGAGTTGATCTCTTATGATTACACTTGCCTTCGCCTTGCACCTTCCATTTTGGCCACATTACTCTTGCCAAAGTGCAAGACAATATCTAGCGCATACTTGGCGTATGCAAATGTGCACTGTCTGTAAAACCTCGGACATGCTCTAAATCTAAGCCAGTGTGCCAAAGATTTTGGATTTGGAGACCTCGGGAAAAAAATTTTTTTGCCTTTTTTCCTAAGCCGATGTAACTCTGTGGCAAAGGCGTTAGAAGCATGCCAGAAACCACAGCTGCAAACCTGGAAAATGTTGAAAACACATCGCCGTGAGAGACAGATGCTGGCTGCTCTCTGGTTCTGAAGCTTCAGGGAGGACAGAGTGACTAACTGTGAAGTCGGAGCAGTGCACCTGAAAATCCTTAAAATAAAAAACCCAATACTTAACTGATATTGTGTGACGTAAACGTACAGGTTTCTGCAGATGCCGGGTTTTTCCATCAGCTGTCTGTCTGTGCCTTGCAGAGGCGAGTCAGGAGCTGGTAAGACGGAAAACACAAAGAAGGTCATCCAGTACCTCGCACATGTCGCTTCCTCCCACAAAGGAAGAAGAGACCACAACATTCCTGTGAGTATTCCCACATGGCCGCGGAAAAGCACTCACTTTTGGTTTTACAATGACCAATTTAACCTTAAAAGGCCGTAACACTGCAATAAAACGAGAAGTTGCTGTTACATTATGTAAGTGTGAATGAAGACTTTAATAATAATAATAATAATAATGGTGGGGGGTTATTTGTGGGTCACATTATATAACAACAGATGCATAAAAGAGAACATTTAGGTTATTTGTTTCCTGTATATTTCTGCGCTTTATTTAACAGCTTGTATGTTTTTTTTTTTTTTTCTTCATTTTAAACAAACAGCCAGAATCCCCTAAACCAGCGAAAGTACAGGCAAGTTTCCTTTTTTTTTTTTGTTTTTCTCACACCCCCTTAATTTGCACGTAGCTTTCACCTTTTAAAAATAAAAGAACTTGGTCTCTAACTTAATGTCATGAGACATCTTTGTGTTGCAAATAGTCTCCAATCACATCCCAGATAATTTCCAGATGCTTGTAAAACCTGAAACGTCCATTAAAATCTATCCTGTTTGTTTTTCTCAGGCACAAAATGCAGTTGTAAGTAATCGTTGAAAGTCGCATGGTCACGTCTGCTGTGGTTTTGTTCACCTGTGCTAGAGTTTTGCTTGATGTTACGGTGCGCATGCCATAGTTGCTAACCTTAGCCGTCTTGTGATTTGTGGTTAAAGGTATTGTTAAATCTGTATTTATTTATTTGTTTTTAACTGTTAAACACACTTAATAAACACACTGTATATTGGTACCCCTCATAAATAAAAAACACCTTAAAAATAAATACTGTCCTTTGTTGCAGCAGCATAATCTCACTCTGAAAAACGTTGAGTTTCAGCAGCTCTGTTTTTTTTCCACATCTTGTTGGTCCAGGATCCTTTTTAAAGACCCATTTACAGCCAATTTTCTAACAGTTGCAATATTTGTAACAATTCAGAATAATTAGTTGTTGAAAACAGCTTTGAAACAAAACAGATCCACAACATGGCAGGCCCACTACTGTACTGAACAATGGGTCACAGTTTTTCCAAACATCTTCTGTTTTTATGTACCCAAAAGAAAAAGAAAACAAAAAGAAAACTCAGTATGAGTTTCGTCTGGTCGAAGCGCACAGTTGCAGTAAAATAATCACAGAAATTTGTTTTTTTTAACGTCATCACTGTGAAACAACTCATCGCCCATTGGATTTTGTCTGATGACAATTACAGAAACTTGTTCACAAGTTGCCTCTCTGTGCTGCTATTCTCTAATTGGGGACCTGTGGGGTTTTTTTACTGCCCTTTTTACCAAGGCAAGTTTCTTTGTAGAGTGCATCTGAGCAACAATGCAATTGAAAGTGCTTCACTTGATTAAAAACTTAACATCAAACAAACAAAAAAAACATTACATTGGTATCGAAACATAAAGGAAGTTTCAGCTATTATTAATCAAAGGCAGCTCTAAGCAAATCGTTTTTTTGTTTTTGTGTTTTTTTCCCAGTTAAGAGGAGCATATAAATTGAATGCTTTTTGTCCATAGTTGGTTATTATTCTTGGGATACACATTAGATTTTTTTTATTTTTATGTATTTGTAATTTAAAATGTATATTTTAAAATTGTGTTCTCTGAGCTGCATTTAAGATCTTTTAAGAACTGGAGAGATGTGCTCTATTTTTTTGGTTTTAGTTAGGAAGTAGCAGCATTCAGGATTAGCTGCGGTTTCCACGTTTAGGTCTTTGGCAAACCTGAGAAGACATTGTTGCAGTCTGACTAAAGATTAACTCTTTCTTGTTGTTTTTGCTGGGACATGAATCCCAGAAATGTTCTTCAGGTGACAGAAGGCGGACTTTGAAATTGTATTTATGTGTTTTTGGAATCTCAGGTTTAAGTCCGTTCTTACACTCAGATTTCAGGTAAAATACGGGTAACCGTCTTATCTGGTCAGTAATGTCATAGGGGTTTGGGCACTTTAGGCTAAAAAGGGAATGGATCAAATAAAAAGTGTTAATTATGCACATATTTAAAGTGAATTTTTAATTGGACCATTTATAATTGATACTTAATATAATTTCTGAATGTGTTATTTGTTTCTTTACTGATTAAATATCCTAAATAAACTTTGGAATTATTTTCTGATGTTTTCAGTGAGAGATTAAGCTGCTGTCATGAAATTGCTTTAAGGCTTTCTATCTTCAGTAGTTCTATTTAATACGAAGCATCCCAGCAGATACTGAATTACAGTAAATGTAGGACATTGAGTATCATGTAGCTTCTAAGGCAGTTCACAGCGTCTAAATCAGAATAGGTATTTTGACCAAACCTCCTGCTAATTCCATTCTATTCCAGACTATAAAGGTCGTTTTCAGAGGTTAATCTTTCTTTTCAGTAATGTGCTTTTGCTCACCACACCTTCACTTGTTCGCAAAACATTAAAAAAACATGTTTACTATTTCTATGTATTTTGTTGTTTTTAACAATTGAATCTCCCCATACCCAACAGAGTGGATCCCTATTTTATGTGAGTAATATTTAGTTTTCAGCTCTATCACTAAATAAAAGAACGAGCACTTTTCTCACCTTGCTGCTGCCTGCTTGATGCAACAACACTTTATTAACTGTTAGAAATTTCATAGACTTTAGCACTGGATGCCTTGAATCCACACTAATAATATTTCCCTGTTGTGTTTAGAGTGTAATTATGCATGGCATGTTTTTAACTAATCTAAGAAGTAGTTCTTTGAATTCTCTTAGGACTTTTCTTTTAATTTGTACACGACTGAGGTATTTTTTTCAGGTTGTAGAAATAAAGACACACAAAGTTAAAGTTCGATAATTTAATTGCAATTTTTCCTTATTCACTCCTAATAACTCATTAAGCATATCTAACACTTTAACCAGTGTTATCACTAGAGGTGCAATAGTACATTGATCCATATTGATTATTCCGGTATGCATAAAGGCAAATACATACAAAAGTTTTAACCAGCATCTTTCTTAAACAACAGCACTAAGAGCCTACTTAATGCTTATTAAGAGATTATTGGTAACTTGGCTAATATTTTGTTTATGACAGTCTAGTGTCAGGCTAGCAGTGTGACAAAGAAATGTTATCAATGACAAAAATATTTTAACAATAGTTTGGGGAAAATAAGGAATCTCTGTTTAGGTTTTTAAAAATAGATTAAATACTCTGCTCAGTAATCAGTAGGTATATTTTAATCATTATTATTAATTCCATCCACTGGTTTAGAATCTATCAAAAATATAGAATATATCAAAATCAAATCAAAAATATGTTAATTATCCCAAAGACAAATATAATTAAAAATATATACACATGATTAAATTAATGTTGATGTTACATAGGCTGTTAAAAAAACAGTAGGATAGGTTCACTGCAACAAAAATTAGTTGGCAAATGTGTTTCCATCTACTGTTTAGCACATGAGGTCTTTTAATGAATGCTATACGTCACACAAATGTTGATGGAAACACGGCCTGTGTCAAATAATTTAGGCCAGGATTGAAATTTTTTTTTTAATGTTAATATTATCATCATTGATCTGTTTATTTTAAAGTACCCCTGTTCAGGTTAAAACAGTGTAAGTATTTTAACTGTTTAATTACAGAAGGTCAGATGCTGTTTAGACTGAGGAAAGAGTAAATAACCCACGCTTTACGTTCGTGCCAACAGGAAGTTATGCAACAGATTTTCTGGTTTAGCTCCATTAGCAGCTAACTGTTAGCTGATTGTCGCTGTCTGACATTGCTTTCAAGTATGCGGTTCGTTTTCTGTGGCTCTTTTACTGCTTTTTTTATCTCAAGTACCCCAAATATTTAACTAAATTTAGGTTTTATTTGATTAAATTAGGTAGATTTGGCAACGTCGCTTCAAAATAAGATTATCAAATATATCTGCATACGGATGTTATCTGCATAAAGGTGTATTGTACAGTACAACAATATTTGCGGTATTGCTGACGCTATGCATACAGATTAAAATTCACTTTTTAAACAAAAAACAAATATAAAAATATTCATTTTTCTAGAGTCGTTACCACTAATGTTAAGTTAAGAGGTTCAGCAGTTCTCAGACCAGCCCATCTTAATCACTCAACCGGCTAACTCGAGCAGAATCTAAATGAGTTTTCCACATGGCTCGGTTCCTTCCCAGTGTTCTTGTTTTGCTTGCCTATGAAAATAAGAAAGCTTGGCTCTTTGTCGGGCCTGAGACCTCCGAAGCAGATGTGGAGCGCCAACAACTGGACTCTTCCTCAGAAGATTTACTGGGGTATTTGGGACTGATCCTCTTTGAGTCTCCTAAATCTGCCCCCCAAAGTCTGTCTGTGCTGCTTGCCAACACAGCCTGCTTTTTTTTTAGAAGAAGAGATGTACTTGTAGCAGTTCATGGGAAACAAAGTACATAGATCGAAAGAATTGACAAGGCTTCTTACTTGGCTGGAATAAAGATCTGAATGAGATTTTACTATTCTTTACAATTTTGGATAAAATTCAGATGATGCTATCTTTGGAGGCCAACTAGTGTTTTAAATGTTGCCTTTGTTTGGGCCACTCAAATGTAAAAAGGTTGATTTTAACCATGAGGCCGAGCCCCAGACCTGTGTTAATGTAAAAAACAAGCTGCTCTGGTTTGAATAATCTGTCCCCTGTGGGCTGCGCAGCTGCTCCGATGGAGAGCTGCTGCATTCCAGCTGCTCAAATGTTCACCCAAAAACAACCCTTCACACTCATTTGGCCAAGTATCGCATTAAACGTCTCACATCCCGAGTGAGATGTCAATTCCTCAGTTGTTTTCTCATGGAAAAACGGCTTACTCAACCCTTTCAGTATGAGATATTTTTGTCGGATTGGAAGAAGACTTTTTTGCCACAAGAAGAGAAATGTAGATCAACCTGTTTTTTTTTTTTGTATTTTTTGTTTTTTTCTGGGTTCTGTGGCCATAATAAAGTCCAGAATGAGGGTTAGATGGAGCGAAGGAAGCACCTGAAAAAACATCGCCATAAATCCATGATTTATTTACTCAGCTTTTCTAAAGTAGGCAACTGCGGTATCAACTCTGAACTGTGTCGGTTTAATGTGGACCCAATATGGTTTTATTACAGCAGAAATATTTTGAATATAGAGAGACATTTCTTTACTAAAACTTGTTTAGCAAGATGAGAGGTTTAGTCTTGTTTATCTTACATCAAAAACTAATGTAGCTTTTAGTGGCTCAAAGAGCTCAGAACAAAATACTGCAGTTATTTTCCTTTGTTAGCATGATTGAATGCACTGGTGAGCGCCACTAGCTTTGAAGTTAGATGTTTTAACTCTAAAGCACTAAAGATTGGTTTAGCATTAGCCAAAATAATACCTAACAAATCTACTTAGCTAAAATGCCCAAATGCCAGACCTTTAACTCATGCTCACAACAGTAACTCATGGTTTGTCACTATCGTAACAAATTTGAATTTGTAGATGAACCAATGAATGAAACAGAAAAACAATGTCGCAAGTATTTACAAACCAAAAAGCCGTTTAGTCTAAGTCACCATTCGTCTAAAAGTGTAAAATCAGCTTTCTTAAATATTCATTAAAAAGTAGATCCCTTATGCTATTACTGTTATTCTTCTGTTCAACATCTATGCAGATGTTAACTGTAAGTGGACAGACCAGCTGTTAAAATTCGCCTTTTTCTGGAGCATTTAATATAAAAGGTTATTGCTCGACGTCAAAAAGCCAGACTAAAGACCCACATGCAGCTTTGGAGCCTCTGACCTGGACGGATCTTTAGTAAGGTATATGGGCAGTATAAAGAACAAAGGTAGTAAAAGTCACATCCAACAATTGTTTTTAACCCCTATTGTCTCTTTATTTAGTCCTAAATGCATCAATCATCTTATCCCTAAACTGCCGTTGGTTGGTGGAGCGGCCCAGACATCCTTCATTCCGACAACTTGGGTCAGATCCTCTGGGGAAATCTTAGCTCCATTTTTTACATTTAATTAAAGAAATTTACTTTTTACACTAAAAAAAATCTATTTTGGAAAACTGTTAGACTTTTGTCATTGCAAGCAAAAGCTGAGGTCCAAAATTATGCAGAAACAAAGGCTCATAAATATATTTGCTTCACCCTCTGTTGGCTGTCACTGAAACCGTTTTCCTCCAGAAGTTTAATTGTGCTACTCGCTTCGTCTTCTTCCCTTAGCTTTTTTTTTTTTGCCTGCATTACTTTAGATTCAGTCAAATCTGCTGCTCGGAATCATCGCCGCCGTCTCTGCATGTTTGTTGTATTCGGTCATCTTTCTCTGTCTTACCCGCTGACCCTGACACACGCACCGTTTTTGAGAATGTGTGTTGCCTAATGTGTGAATGTGTGTGTGTGTATGTTTGTCAGGGTGAACTGGAACGGCAGCTTCTTCAGGCCAACCCCATCCTGGAGTCCTTTGGCAACGCAAAGACTGTGAAAAACGACAACTCGTCACGTTTTGTGAGTTGAATCTGATATAACAGACAAAAGATGTTCCGGTCCGTTAGTGAAAGGCTTGTTTGATGGGGTTTTATCTTCATCCAGATACCGGTGCTTGCATTCCAGTAAGAATGACAGCCATGAAAACACATCTATTAGGGGAAATAATATTAATGCACTCACAGAAAAAATGTTAAGCACGCAGACAGAGTGGGAGGAATGAAACGTAAGTGCGTATGTTGCATGGTTATTGCATACATTACTAAATAGGATCAGATAATGGCGATTGCGCTGATGATCCTTTGCAAGAAGAAAATGGAGTCAGGTCAGATGCAGATACCAGCACCAGTTTGGCTTCGTTCATTAAGAAGGAAAATGGCTCTTAAATCCCATGTTTGTTAGTTTTTGTAATCGATTAATCTGTCGATTATTTTTACGATTAACCGCTTTTTATTATTCATTTTATTTAGCGTTTACTTTCCCATAAAAGCTATTAAGAACTTATTTTCGTTTCGAAAAAGGAAAACGCAAGATAATTGTGCTGTTTATTTGTTTATTGTTGCTTGGTTATTATTTCTGCCATGCGCCAGCAAAAAAAGGCTAACGATTGGCTGATTTCTCCTTCTACTGTTCCATCGGTAGATCATGGCATTAAGTACCTCATTACTGCCACATATTGACGCAGATATAACAGATTGTGTTAAAAATAGACTGCCTACAGTAAAACGTGTTTAAGCAACTAAGCGATGAGATTATTAGTTGTCAACTATTTGAATAATCGATTAAATCGATTAGTTGTTTCAGCTCTAATCATTTCACCCCGGAAAAAAATCTGATTAGTGCAACTTCCATATGCGAGACTATTGCTGATACATATCACGTGGTTTTCAAAGCTTCTTTAACAACAGAATTTACGTTATTGTTGTGAGACATGCTTAAAAACTGGCCCTTCTGCATGTTAAATTTCATTTACTCCCTTTCTTTTTCTTATAAGTCTGAGGTCCCACCATGTTTAGGTAAACGGTTTATTTAAATGCTGCATTGTTTACCTACAATAAAAGTATTTCAGACGGTTTTATTTGCACTGACTACCAGTCTGTGTGATAATCATCAGCACAACATTACTTTATTATTGATGGGTTTATGTTACAGTTAAACGTTTGTTAGTATTTTTTCTCAAAACGGATGTATATCTTTTTTTTTCATACCACATCTCTCTTCCTGTCTGACTCCTGACATTCCTGTTAAATCACTGCTTAGTTTTGACCAAAAAAAACAAAACACCCCAGTTTTTTCTGGACGGTCAGAGACGGGCTTGAGGGGAGTCGCGATCTGTATGACTGAATGTGTTTTAGCGTGATTTTTGATTCTTAGTCATATCGGATCCTATGTATTGTTTTTCTCATACTGGGAGAACGCGTCCATCGAATCTTGGCTAATTGTTGATTGATTTGTCTGTTTTTGTTGTAAACATGGATCTGCTGTTTGTCTCAACAGGGAAAATTCATTCGGATCAACTTTGATGTCGCCGGCTACATTGTTGGAGCTAACATAGAAACCTGTATCCTCTGTTTTGAAAAAAAAAAACATCTAACAATGTAACAATCTTCACTTTTGGATAGTCAATGGAATTAGTATTTTTACATCTTTATAAACTTAAAGGTATAGGAGAGGATCTTCAGCTCATTCTCATTTTCGCAACACTGCGCATGCGCCACCTCATCTCCAGTATTTCCCCCTGATATTGGTGTCGCATCGGACTTATTACAGAATTGCGAACATGTCTGACACTTTCGAACACGGTTTTCTCTTGCGAGCTTCCATTTTCGCTGCCGTTCGGGGAGAACCTCTCTTCAATGCGCGAATTCAAACATGAGCGTGCGTTGTACGGGTCGGGACATTAGTGATATACGTCATTGCGTAAATTTTATTTCCACATTGACAACCAGTTATTTATGGCTTTCATTTTCTATGGGATTTTCCATTGAAATTTTTCTATTGAAAAGATCCCCTCCTATACCTTTAAGCTCTAAAGTCATATAAGGTTTAGTCACAACATTCAGGTGTCCTTGTAGTTTACAGCTCACGGCACTTGAACCTTTTGAAAAGATTTACTTTTCCTGACTCTTCTGCGTCAGACTTGCTGGAGAAATCCAGAGCTATCCGTCAAGCCAAAGACGAACGAACCTTTCACATTTTCTACCAGCTGCTGGCAGGAGCTGGCGAGCACCTCAGATGTGAGTAATGAGATGGTTCTTTCTGTTACAACTCAACGCTTTTAGACACTCTGGACTTCAAAATCTTTGGCATTAATAAATTACCCTTGAATCTACAGAATACACACATGCTTTTCCATCACATCTCATTTAATATTTGTTTTTTTTTTTATATTAGTGGTGTTTCATAGAACAACATAGGAAGATCAGAGACATTTTTTCCACCTACTTATTTGTCAATAATTTACAAATTTATTGCCAATTTCCTAAAGTTTTTTGTCTGGGCTAATGTGTTTCTAAAAAAAAAGAAAAAAGAAGGAAATTAATTGAAATCCAATAAGAAATTTTGGTCGTACAAGTAAATATGTAAGTAAGTAATATGTAAGATAGGAAACTTATTTTCAAAACTACAAATAGAAATCAAATCAAATGAAGTATTTTAGAGGGGAAAAGAATGCATTGAAGAATGATTGCTGCACTGCACCTTATTCATGTTTTTACTCACATGTGTGCTGAAATAGTGCACACAATATATATATATATATGTATATATATATTAATAAAATAAAATATATTAATAAAATAGTATGTTTGTATGTATATATACACACACCTCATTTACCCCCCCCCCCCCCCCTCCTTTGTAGGACAGATATGCAAAACAATAACTAACATTACTAACATTGATTTGATTTAGATACACTATATAATGATAAAATTCATTTACAAAGTTGTTTGTGTCAATGTTCATTTCTCACCTTACATTTAGATTTAATAATTAATATTTATATTAATAATTAATATTCATATGATGCTACAAAATGTTTGATAATTTATTTTCCCTTTGGGATAAATAAAGTATTTTTCGATTGAGTGATTGTTTGAATTATGTCACATTAGTTTTGTTTTCGTTTTTTTTCCTCAAAGAAGGATAACGAATTAATTTGTTAAGACTTCTTAGTTCATCCTTTTCTTGTTTCTCAGTGTTTTGTTTGTTGTGTTTTGCTTCGTCCTGATAAATTCTCACGAACATCCATTTGGTGTTTTTCCACTGAATCCAAGGCGTTACATCTTAACGTTTGTTTATGCAGATGGTGACAATTACAGACGTCTGAAAGCGGAAGTTCTAGTTTTTAACGTTGGAAAGTTTACTTTCTGTCCACAGCTGATCTTCTTTTGGAAGGATTCAATAACTACAGGTTCCTGTCGAATGGCAACATCACAATCCCAGGCCAACAGGACAAAGACAATTTCCATGAAACCATGGAAGCCATGCACATCATGAGCTTTGCACATGAAGAGATTCTTGGTAATACATTCCCCAAGTTCATTATTATCCATGTTTTATTAAACAGTACATTAGGAAGTGCGTTTCTATATGGAGATTTCATCAAGTTATCAAAATTGGTTGTCCAGAGTCTCTAAGCATTTTTAAAACATAGTAGGAGGAGTTAAACACTTTATATATAGGATTCAAAGATCGGAAATTACAAAGCACCTGTTTTACATACACTTGTACACTAGGGATGGGCATTATGCCTAAAGAATAAGATAGAAATATATAACACAAATTGAAAACAAATACCAAACTAACTATGGCTTCTTTAGGACAATGGTTACATAAAGAAGTGTGATTTCCTTCACAGTAACAGTAGCATTTAAAAATGCTCTTTGAATTGTGTTCAAACATTACTAATCCTAATTTTTCATTGTGATGATAAATCAGTTTTTAACATGAATCATGCAGAGCCAATTAAGGTACTTTTAATGGAACTAAAGCTTCCCCGTAAGATTCAAAGGTAAAATACCTCTTGTTATACTTGTGTGCAGCGTACATCTTTACATCTTCATGTCTTAGTTGGTTAGAAGGCTTGAAATGTTGTCACATGGAGCAGTGGTGATGTTTTTCTGGGTTCCGATGTTTGCAGCCATGTTGAAGGTGGCGTCCTCGGTGCTGCAGTTTGGCAACATCGTCTTCAAGAAGGAGAGGAACACTGACCAAGCCTCTATGCCTGATAATACTGGTGGGTGACCTAGGAATACAATCTGCTTTAAATCTGTTTAGTTGTCATGATTTGGTTAGGCTCATTCAATTACATTTATTTATGTATCACCGATTTATAAGAATTGAAATCATGAAGCAATTTAGAAGACAAACTGGTCGACTGAACGTACATGTAGAACCATTTACATTAAATTAGGGCTGCAACTACTAGATTATTTTTATAATCAATTAATCTGTCGATTATTTTTACAATTAATCGATTTCATTGCTTTTTATTAACAATTAATTTAGTATTTACTCTCCCATATGAGCTGTTAAAAACACATTTTCATTAAGAAAGAGGTTAAGAAAGGAGAATTGTGCCGTTCACTGCAATTTATTTGCTTATAGGAACGTAATGACCTCAACAGTGTAACATATTTGTTCATTTTTAGGCAAGAAATACAAAAATGAGGTAGAATTCCATAACTTATTGAGTGTTTCAATATATTAACAAAAATCTCAGCTCTTATTATGCTGTACATTTATTCGTGTTTTATTTTATCTTTAATCTAAATGTTTTGCAAATGTTTTCTTATTAAGTATCGGTTATTTTACCGCGCTTGGACTTCCTCTCAAGGTGTAACTCAGACACGTCATTAGTTGTCATCAATTTTAATAATTGATTTTAATTGATTAAATCGATTAGCTGTTTCAGCTCTAAATTGATCTACTTAAATTACAAACAGTCCAACTCAGTACTGATGATAATTTTGTCGATAATAAAAAGTCATCTGTCAACAGTATCTATATCAGAAAGCCAAGCAGATTGAGATAGCAGCAAATTCCCCTCCTGAACAAGCATGTGGCAACAGTGGAAAGAAATGATTTCCTTTTAACCATAAGAACAATCCAGTTAAATCATGGTCAGTATGAGCAATAATCTGCCACGCCTCTACTTCTTTCAAGATCAATCCCAGACTCCTTCACCGTTTTCCACCATTAGACTCCCTAATTTTTAAATAAAAGTGTGATTTATTTATCAAAACCTAATGTTTGGAAAATAAGATGAAGATGAGAAATATTTTTCTTTCTATATCTAATTCCATTTCCCTTTTTAATGCAACCATCCATTGAGCCAACTAACTAAATAAACAGCCAACGAGCCCTCAAACAGCCAATCAAAACTCCAACCAAACAGTCAACTATCCAATCCAACCAGTCGGTCCACAACTTTACTGCAATAAGCTTAAAGGGAACATTTTTGTCATAGAAATGTATGAAATTAGCTTAAAGAAACTCAATGAGAAAAACTGATTTGTAATACAGTAAGATTTAGATTTGGAAGAATGTGTAGAAACTGAACTTTGCCCGTTATTAGTTAGTTATCAGTTTTCAGAAAGCTCACTATAAATCAGGTATCGTTGAACCGCGGCATTGATCAGTTATCTTTAACAAGCAAATCTAGAAATTCAGCAATTATAATGACAACAAACTAATGTGAGCTATTTTTTTTTGATAATATTTAATATTTTGTTAAAAACTTATTTTTTTCCCCTTCTTTGTTCCCCAGCTGCTCAGAAGCTTTGTCATCTGCTGGGTATGAATGTAATGGAGTTTACCAGAGCCATCCTGACGCCGAGAATCAAAGTGGGAAGAGATTATGTCCAGAAAGCCCAGACAAAGGAGCAGGTAACTCAAGTTTTCTCTGGCACCTGAGACTGGTTTCGTTTGAGCGGTACAGTACGCTGCATTACGCTACTTTAAACCACAGCATATTTAAGACAAGAACATTTCACAGCAGAAGTGCATGCAGAACTGCATGCAGAACTGCACCGATCAGAGTTCAGTGGAAACGATGCAGTTTAATTGTATTTATTCTCCTGTCTGGTATCGTCATGCTGTTCTGCTTTTTTGCCGTCCCTCCCTTCAGGCCGACTTTGCTGTCGAGGCTCTCGCTAAGGCAACATACGAGCGTCTGTTCCGCTGGTTGGTCCACCGTATTAACAGAGCTCTGGACAGAACCAAGCGGCAGGGCGCCTCCTTCATTGGTATTTTGGACATCGCTGGTTTTGAAATTTTCCAGGTATATTCACATTTCTTTAAAGAGTATCTTAATGGCTTTTAAGGTTCCTCTGTTGACGGTTCTTCTCTTGTCCCTTACTCGTCTCTTCTCCAGCTGAACTCCTTTGAGCAGCTTTGCATCAACTACACCAACGAGAAGCTGCAGCAGCTCTTCAACCACACCATGTTCATCCTGGAGCAGGAGGAGTACCAGAGAGAGGGCATCGAGTGGAGTTTCATCGACTTCGGCCTAGACCTGCAGCCCTGCATTGACCTCATCGAGAGGCCGGTCAGTGAGAATGACGCCTGGTATTTTTAACCCTGGCAGAAACCTTGAAAATATACTTAATACAAACAATTTAAAAATCTCCTCAGTACAATTTTTATCTATTGTGTTAGACCAACACAATGTAGGGCAGAATTAACAAATAAATACGTTAATGTTTATTTTTAGCCTCTCTAAATGAAACTTTTCTCTGCTGTGACAGCAGCAAATCCTTCGACCCATGCATTTTGTTGCATGTCTGATATCTTCCCTCATTCTTCTTTACAAAATTGCTGAGGCTCAGTCAGATTGGATAGAGAATTTCGGCAAATACATTTTTTACTAGGGCTGCACAAAATGTCTGGCTCTGTAATTGTTGACTAATATATTTTAATAGTTGTATTTTTTCATGCCGATCCAATATTTAGCCAGCAGGATAGTCTCATGGCAGCAAAAGCTAATGGGAGGAAGAAGACTACTGAATAAAAACTGAAAAAAATAAGTAAATAGGTTTATATCGTCAAGTATACTATGCTTATCGCAACATTGTGCTGTGATTTGAACATCCTATCCCATGAATGTTCTTTGATTTCACCTTGCGCTGTCCAAAGTCAGCCTTCAACAGCACCTGTCCTGCTTGTTTTAGATGTCTCCTTTGTTTCAATGAATGGGTTATTGCTCAGAAATATGAACGTATACATTTTCAAAGTATTGTATGTTACCATGGCTGGTCGTATGGAGAGCAAAATATATCTAAATATTAATCAATACTAAATACATTGAATTATCTGTATACTACTTATTACTAAAGCAGTATTGAATTTTTTTAAATTCAATATTGAACTGAATCAAACTCTAAACAAAGTGTGACCAAAGAATCAAAATATAAATTTATTGTGAGGCTCTCTTAACACCCCGCTTTCACTTTAGATGATGGATTGAAATGTTCTCCGTCCATTTTATACTTCTCCACATTTTCCTCCCTGACCTGTCTGTGGTATTAACTTTGCCTAATACTGAGATAATATAGCGTTTGTCTATCACGTTAAGTGAGTAAAGTGCCGTGCTGTTAATTGCTTTGTTGGGATGTGTTTTGTTTGCCTGCCAGGCGAACCCTCCGGGCGTGTTGGCTCTGTTGGACGAGGAGTGCTGGTTCCCGAAGGCCACGGATAAAACCTTCGTAGACAAACTGATCCAGGAGCAAGGCACTCATTCCAAGTTTCAGAGACCGCGTCAGCTCAAAGATAAGGCCGACTTCTGCATCATCCACTATGCTGGCAGGGTAGGTCTGCTTGCTGTTTGGTTTTCTTAACACCCCACTTAGAAAAAAAACTTCTCTCAAAGCCCAGTCAAGCTAAAGTGTGGATATTGTTGCACTATAAAGTTGTCCAAGTCTAACTCTACTGTATATATATATATTGTCCTCTTATGAGATTTCAAGTAAATTCTTCAGGCCTTATTGGTCAACTGCATTTGCCAGTAAAAGACATGACTGGTTAAAGCAGAGCTCCACATCTGTTGTTCATGTTAATGTGGTTTTACATCATGTTGTAAATGTTATCAGTGAAGTTGGACCAGAAACAGAGTTATCCCTGTTCTGACATAGAAAAGCTGTCATAATGAAACCCTGCATTATTTTTTGCCCTATTCTGGAAGATTTTTATTTTATTTTTAATCCAATAAAGATATTTTAATTTAACTGGTCTGGTTTTTCTGAATGTGCGTCAGCTTAGACGAATTAGAGTTCTCTCTGTTCTGCTATTAACTTCCTATTGTTCTGACATAGAAAGAGCTCCTACACTTGATATTCTTCATCTTTTTTGTTTTTTTGTGTCTGCTCTGTCTAATCAAACCCCCAGTCGGTCGTGGCAGATGGTCACTCGTACAGAGTCTGGTTCTGCTGGTGGTTTGTTCTTGTTTAAAACTTTTGCTGAACGATACGACTGCTGTGTGGGAGCGCTTTGTTTTGTGTGAGCCGTTATGTCACATTTGTTGCAAAACAGTAAACAATGCAAGAAACGTGCATCCGAACCAAAAAGATAATCATGTGTAACTACCGCCATCTTCCTGACTGTCCAAAGTCACAGGGATGTTCAATCAACAGAAACCAAAAAAGTCAGATCACAATGCTACGAACTCACAGACAGCGTAGTTCGCTTAGTCTCTATAACAACGCTGCCGTTTAAAATTGTTGAGAAGCTGGCATTTCGAAAAGTGCTGCAAATATTTGACACGGTATGAAGTAATTAGTTTCAGTCTCGGCCGCCTGCCGAGACTGACTTGAGGTTACTAGAGACAGAAGACACAAACAGAAGTGGAGAAAACTGAAAGTAAAAGGTAATACCACCAGATGGAGTATGTTGCTGGCAGCAGAAACAGATGTTCTCCTCCAAGAAGCTGCCTCAGCTAACATAAGGCCAGACCAGGTGTAGCTACTATGGAGAGAAGAACACTAAGAGAAAACAAAAGGTTAACAAGATTTAAAGAACGTCAACTAAAACAGATTGGACAAAGGAAGAAAGTAGCTGAATGAAAAGTGATCAGATTGTCCTCCAGCAGTCTAAGCCTGTAGCAGCATAACTATAGAAATAACTTAGGATGACATAAATCTGTAGAGGGAGACATGAAGAAGGTAGAGCAAAGGAGAACCGTCTGTCTAGACTGAGTTCTTGTTCTTCCGCCAACCGGATTATTCTGTCTCCTCTACCTCCTCCTGATTATAACATTTCAGCATAAAATGTTCTTTAGAAAATCAAGTTCATTGATCTGTGAGATGGTCTACTTGTGTTATTACACCATTACTTTCACATTAGTTGAAAATGGTCTCAAAACAACAATTTCATTTATCTCAATGAAACAGTATCTAGGACAATTTACCATTCAGCAATATGTGTTATTGTGGCAAGCCTAGTTTTAAAACTGGGTGTGTGCTGCATATATCTATATATCATCATTGCAGTATTATTGTGCACAATATTCCTATTGCAAAAGACTGTTTGGAGCCCAATAATTGTTTGCTAATATATTTTTAAAATTCTGAAGCTTTATCTTTCATGATAATTAGGTATTTCGTCAGACATTTCAATAATGCTAAAGGTCACAGAGTAGGACGATTTCATTGGTATTTTATTGTTCTGTGTATAACAAAGAGTTGTTTAACAACTATATTTCTGTTTTACTCAATTCAAACATGTTTTTTTTTTTTTTGCATAGGTCGACTACAAGGCAGACGAGTGGCTGATGAAGAACATGGATCCTCTTAATGACAACGTGGCCACCCTTCTTCATCAATCCACAGACAAATTTGTGGCTGAACTGTGGAAAGACGGTAATTTAAGTCCTCTGGTTCTCAAATCTCGACTTGAATTAAAAATAACTAATGTAACTAATTTAAATAAATTGAGGAAACATGGTCTCTTTAAATGATAATTTAACATAATAATGGTACAAACCTTTCCCAAACCAACCTGGGGAAAACGAACACCTCTTTAAACCAAATAACTTTACAACCTTTATGTTGTATTTTTGGAGGCAATCAGACTCAGACTTGCTGGTTTCTTTTAGAAACCAGTCCTGTTTCAGTTTTCCTTGAACTCTCCCACAGACGCCATTTTGGGCACCCCCATCTCTGTCTCATTATTGAATCAAGTAAACTGCTGTCTCACCTGAGGCTCTCCATTTTCTCAGGTTTTCCCCATTTGTTAATAATGGCTCTCACTTTGGTTCGCTGGCGTCCCTCAGCCTTTAAAATGGCTTTGTCATCCTTTCTAGACAGATTTTTTTTTTAAATCTTGGTTTTTATCTGAAGTTCTTTAGATCGGGCCATGATTTGTCAGTATTTACTTAAAGTATTTCCCAAATAAAACTCACAAAGAATTCCACAAAGACAAATGATCAACATTTTTACTGATTGATTTACCGATTGAAAATAGATACAAAAAAGAATATCTGATTATATATCGATAAACTGTCATTTATTTCATTCAATTGTTGAACCTGTTGAAGGAAGTTCAATATTATATCAGTTTTTCTGATAATTGTTAACTTAACCTAACCTTTTTCACTCTGTAAAAGTAATAAAACCCTGTGTGATTCATGCCGATATCGGTATTGATATTGATATCAGCATTGGTCAAAACTAAAGAACTAAATATCGGTACCTTATCCGAAGTTAAAACAAATTGTATCTGTTAGTAATTAAGAAAGAACGTAATACAATGCATGCTGCAAAAGCCACCGAAGACTTTTAGACCTGGGCAACTAGTTTAGAGCCAAAATAGTTTGTTTACATGTTTTCTTTTCGAAACAAAAAAGATTACATTTTTAGATTAAATTAATTTTTCCTAGTATAGATTTTATTTTCAGCTTCAAACCTCCAGCCTCATTTCTGCTGGGAATGGCCTACATTTGTAATTGGTCCCCTTGATTTTATGGCTGAACTTGGAATATGGAAGACGGTATGATTCAACATCAGTTTGTTTCATCAAACTGCTCGGGTATCGACAATACCTTTTAGGTTGTGGGCGAGTTAATGTTCACTCTGAATGTAATACTTACTTTAATTTCCTTTAGTAAATTAAAATGCCTAATTTTAAAAGAGAACTGTATAGAGGGAATCAGCTTCCAGACGCTTCATCGTGTTCGACGTCGGCTGAAAGGTTCTGCTGTTGCTGACCTGCTGCACATTTCTGACTACCTCACACTCAACACTCCCTCCCCTCCTCTTCTTCTCTGTGTTGTAGAGATTCAGACCATTCAAAGAGCCTCATTCTATGACAATGTCCCATGTCTGGATGAGCCAGAAGGTGAATGACTGGGTTGCACCAAAGCAGATCTGGGACCAAATACCAGTTACTCACCAGAGCCATTGCTAATTATTTAAGGCAGTGGCTTAATACAAGCAATCGTAACTCGGACCATTTGGAGAATGTTGCTGTATTTTTTGGCCCAGATCTGCCTGTAGCTGGTGCTGTGTATCATATTGTATCTGCATAGGCTCCCATTTACTTCATGGCTGCATGGCTCCCTTGACCCAGCCTAAAGCAGCAGTGCAGCCGCTCCTACTCAGGAGATAAGCTTAAATGTAGAGTGGTGTGCTTCTTTTAGTTGAACTAGTATGTTTTAACTGTATTTTAGAGGATTAAGTTAAAGTAGTCCCTGCTGGTTAAAGTTTGTGTCGTGTCAGAACTTTGACGTCATCTAGGGGTAAAAAATCAATTGGGTCACTTTTTTAAATATGATAAATCCAGTTTAACTGTGTTTTAGTAGTAGTTTTTTAGTATCTCCAAACAAACAAAAAGACTATTAGACCTGAATGTGGCTTTGTTTAAACAGGTGGTCTTAATCCCTGATCCGATCTCTTTTATTTTTTATTTTATCCTTTTTACTACAAGTTAAATTAGACCAGCATCAGAATGTTTTACGTCACACAAGGAACCCATAAAAAAAGACTACAGATGTGACACAGCAGCGCAACGTTTACTGACGTAACAATGGATGCCGCCGTCTGTGGTCTGATTTTTTGGGGGTGTAACGACATCAATATATCTTGATTTGACTGTACTGTTATAGCGTTGTCTATATCCCCATCTAATATAAAGAGATATTTTTAATTTGTCATTAATTTTCCCTTTTATATTTAATTTACCTAATAATTATTCCTTCTATTTGCACCAATTTACAGTGAAATACTTCGAAGTTGGAGGTTGTATTGTGACAAAATGTGATAAAAGTATGAGTGTCCCTATCTGATATTGATATTGGATCGCTCCGATAACAGCCAAAAAACGATTATACGATTATATCTGCCAACATCTATTCCTCAATATATTCAATTGTAGATACAATATTTGAAAAAGATTTAATATATTATGTAACTCATTGATTAATTCTAAATTTCAAACGTAATAAATGATTTATGCCGATATGATATCGTATTGGTCAAAACCGAAGACTGAAATATCGGTATCGTATCGGAAGTGAAAAAGTTGTATCAGAACACCCCTAGATAATAAAAGTTCATGGTAGTGTAATTAGAGTTTCAGGTAAATACTGATATTAAGTGTCCTACTTTTTTTTTTAAGTTGCCAACTCTTAGCAGGAATTTACTATCTGGACTGTTTCCGTCTGCGCTTCTCTCCTAGTAGACACAACAAACGCTTCCCCTCCATCTCTAAACACTGTAGCTTTAGACTGCTGTTGTCGTTTGTATCAGTCTGTGCCGCTGTTTGTCTTTGTTTTCCCTCCAGTTGACCGAATTGTGGGTTTAGACCAAGTGGCTGGGATGAACGAAACAGCATTTGGCGCCACCTATAAGACCAAGAAGGGGATGTTTCGTACAGTGGGTCAGCTTTACAAGGAGTCGCTCACCAAGCTCATGGCCACACTGAGGAACACTAACCCAAACTTTGTTCGCTGCATCATCCCCAACCACGAGAAAAGAGTAAATCAATACTTTTGCTCTGGGAAAACATGAACTTGTTCCACCTGGATCTTTTTTTCTTTTGCTAAATGCGTTTGTTTCGTTTTTAGGCCGGTAAATTGGAACCTCACCTGGTTCTGGACCAGCTCAGGTGCAACGGAGTCTTGGAAGGGATTCGCATCTGCAGGCAGGGATTCCCCAACCGCATCGTCTTCCAGGAGTTCAGACAGAGGTGAAGGACTATGAAGCTTTTTCAGCCCCTTTTGTTTTTTTACAAAGACGAGGAGGTCTCAAACTTTTCCAAACCAAGGTTTCAACACAATGCTGCAGAATATGTAAAGAAACGTCATCTTTTAGGATATTTTCTTTCTCTTTCCTTTTACTATAAAATAAGTTCTGTTTGTTTGACATGTTTTAAAAACTGTATAATATAAAAGGCATATATATATTTTATACCCCGTCATACTTTAGTGGCCCGGAGTGCTTTTATTTAATTGCAGTAGTGTCTCTAAAACGATTTGAATTTGACTGAAAGCCAATCAGAAATATTAGGATGATTTTTCAAAATATATTCATAATTATGTTTTATAATAATAATAGAAAAGAGGATATAATTTTATGAAAGCGGTTTAAAAAAAACTATTATATTTTGGACTTATTATTAATTTTTTTCATCTAGCTTTCCGGCTCCCAGTAGAGGATTTTATTTATCTCAGACATTTACATCTCTTTATCTGCAGATATGAGATTCTCACCCCCAACGCTATCCCAAAGGGATTCATGGATGGGAAACAAGCCTGTGAGAGAATGGTGAAGTTCTCTTTCCCCTCTGAGTTGAAGTTTTCTTCAAAGTGGTTCCTCTCAACTAACAACTTTAATACTTACTTTCTTAGATTCAAGCCCTGGAACTGGACCCCAACCTGTTCCGGATCGGTCAGAGTAAGATCTTCTTCAGAACTGGAGTTCTGGCTCATCTGGAGGAGGAGAGAGACCTGAAGATCACTGACATCATCATCTACTTTCAGTCTGTGTGCCGTGGATACTTGGCTCGCAAGTAAGACTTGAGCCGTTGCTTTAAGATTGGGAATTTTTTATTTTATTTATTTTTATTACATTCATCATACAAATTCTTGATTTTATGCGATGCTGATTTCTGTCTAAATACTCCAGACAGGAATGACTTTGTAGTGTCTCAGCTGCACAAGGTAAACATGCACAAAGTAACAATAATTTCATTTGTTCACATGTGTTCCTATACTTTAATTAATATGATACCAACAATATTAATAATAATAAAACAGTACGTAAGGGCGAACTCCCTGTATCATGTCATCGTTGCCATGTGCTGTTTATTTTCTCTTCTGCATGAAATAGACTCAGTTGCCATTTTTAATATAATTGATCGCAATTACCAAATAATCTAATGAATTTCACATGGGAAGTGAGCTGTTATTTTGTAATCTTGTGTTTTTCTTTTTTATTCTTTAAAGTACTTTACTTACTTTCTAGTTTTGTCTGTGATATTAGATACTTTTCACCAATTAAATTAAATGTTACAATCGACAGTTACACTATTGCTAAAGTGATGCTACTTCTGGTCAATAGCCATGTTGTTGTCAAAGTAACCTTTGTATGGTGTCTTTACTGATTAGGGATGAAAATTTTTTGTTGGATTTTAAGTGTTAATCTGGTTACCATCAGATTTGTTGGTGCATCTCGTAACCTTTGCCTCGTCTACTTTATGTTTCTCAGAACCTTTTCTAAGAAGCAGCAGCAGCTCAGCGCTCTGAAAGTCCTGCAGAGGAACTGCGCCGCTTATCTGAAGCTGCGACACTGGCAGTGGTGGAGGCTCTTCACCAAGGTGACGTCCCAAACACCGAGCTGCACGAGTTAAACTTAAGAAATCGCATAAAGAAACATCTGAACCTGGTTGTGGGTCTGTTTGCAGGTCAAACCGCTGCTTCAGGTCACCAGGCAGGAGGAGGAGCTGCAAGCCAAAGACGAGGAGCTGGTGAAGGTGAAGGAGAGGCAGCTGAAGGTGGAAAATGAGCTAGTGGACATGGAAAGGAAACACCAGCAGGTAAGATAATATTTCAACAAACAATCTTTAAGCTAAAGAAGGATTTAGTATTACAAAATTGTCCATTGTGTCCATTTAGCTCCTTGAGGAGAAGAATATTCTAGCGGAGCAACTCCATGCAGAGACAGAGCTGTTTGCAGAGGCCGAAGAGATGAGAGTTCGGCTCCTGTCTCGGAAGCAAGAGCTGGAGGAAATCCTGCATGACCTGGAGTCCAGGGTGGAGGAGGAGGAGGAGAGGAGCCAGAGCCTGCAGAATGAGAAGAAGAAGATGCAATCTCACATCCAGGTTTACATACTATGAATAAAGCATAAGGCACTTGAGGTCCCACAGTTTTAGTTTATTAGAACATCCCAAAATTGATTTAAGACATAAGTAAAGAAATCTCATCACTGTCAGAGAGAATAACTTTACCTGGCAATTGTGGATGAAACAGAGCCGAGAATCATTTTGCGTAGTCCTAATGGACTCCTACCAGTAAATATTACTCAGAAGAAAAAAAACAAACTAATTTAGAACATCTAGGATGGACTAGAGAGTGAATAATTAATCAAATCAAGTTGAATCAAAAATAGATTTTGAACCGAATCGTGGGCCTCATGAGAAACTGAAAGACTCTGACGCCCCTGACGTTATCTGCTCTGCTGTTCGTTTTGCCATTCAAAGGACCTGGAGGAACAGCTGGATGAAGAGGAGGCCGCGAGACAGAAGCTGCAGCTGGATAAAGTGACGGCCGAGGCAAAGATCAAGAAGATGGAGGAGGATATTCTGCTGCTGGAGGACCAGAACTCAAAGTTCCACAAGGTGAGGAGGACGGGGTTCAAACAGGAAACAGGAAGTGCATGAAACTAAAGTCCGGGGGGGGTTATACATCATAAACTGCTTCTCCTTGATCAACAATGAAACGTTCAGATCATCTTAAATTCTTCAGGTCCTTTCATTTATTGGTTTGGTTTTGTTCTTGGTTTCTGTCCAACAGGAGAAAAAGCTGCTGGACGACAGGATTACTGAGATGACCTCACAGCTGGCAGAGGAGGAGGAGAAGGCGAAGAACCTGAGCAAAGTCAAGAACAAGCAGGAGATGATGATGGTCGACCTGGAGGGTGAGGGAGCGTCCCAGTTACAACTGTCTCCTGTTGGGTTCGAGTCTGTGTAATACGATAGTAACAACAGATTCCGCCGTCTTTTCAAGTGGGATGTACTTTAGAGTTGTCGAGCAACGGGAGCCAACCACATCGTCACAAGATCATAAGACGACGAAGGTTCACAGCGTCTGGCTTTTTTCTGGTGCAGGATTATGACCGGTCTCAGAAACTGAACACTGAAACCTAGCTATCGTATCGGAAGTGAAAAAGTTGCATGTAACAATCGGAGCTTCACTGAGACCCTTTTTAATCGCATCAGCCACTGTCTGATCCACAGATGTGGAGCTTTTTCTTGCCATCATGGTTCCTAAAGCTCATTCCAGTGTTTGTTTTCTGAGTCTTTCACAGAGTTCTTCATCGCTCAGTCTTGCTTGACTGTTCTTGGAGCTCTAATGATTCATCCTTGATAGCACATTTGACCCACTTGTCATCTCATTAATCGTGATCCTCAACACATGACACTGTCTTTGTTTGACAACTTAACGTCTGCAGTTCTCATTTTTCCCGTTGTTGGTGTTTAAGGCTACAAGGAACCGACACTGGAAGATATTATAATCCAGCTATCACACATAAATCTCTAGATTATTGACAGAAAGACTGTTTTTTTTAAACACGTTGCTGTGAATTATGATTATTTTCCATTTACAGCTAAGAAAAACACATTTAAGATAATTTGAGATTAGAATATTACATAAAACAAATACAAAAAAAAAAAAATACAGTAACACTGGCCTATGAAAAGTATATTTGGTATCCGCCTAAAGGTTTTAATTTTCAAATGTTTTTTTTAAATGTTACGTCTGTGTACGCGCTCTTAACGTCGGACATGTTTGCATTTTGGCTGATGTGTTGCGTTCCATCGTGATTTTCCTCAGAGCGCTTAAAGAAGGAGGAGAAAACGCGGCAGGAGCTGGAAAAGGCCAAACGTAAGCTGGACACCGAGAGCACCGACCTGCAGGATCAGATCGCAGAGCTTCAGGCTCAGATTGAGGAGCTGAAGATGCAGCTGGCTAAAAAAGAAGAGGAGCTGCAGGCTCTGCTAGCCAGGTTGATTGATTATAACAATATTGCTTCATTGAAAGTTTACAAAAATAACCAAGTAAAAATAATTTGGCGGGAGCTATACATAAACATTTGAAACGTTAGCGACGCAGTTAGCGCATTAGCGGAAGTGTTTTCACCACTACACAGAAGGCTGCTGTCAGATTCTCAAGAAACATAATTTGTTTTATTTTTTAACTTATTTAGAGATCTTATAGGAAGGCTCCACCTAAAAGCTCTCATTAAAAAGCTAAATGTGTTGTTTTCTAAATGGGAATATTAACGACAATTAGCATCTTGTTAAATTTGTTGTATTTAAAACCATGCTGTACGTTAATTAATATGCATGGGTAGATTTAAATAAATCAATGAAATTAAAGAAAAAGTCGAGTCAGGTGAGTTGAGTTACTTCCGGCATCCGGCAACACAATATTTATAAATAATCTGTGTTTTAAATTGTTTGTAATCGGTAGAGACACAAACCTGCAGCTTTTTAGACACGGGCCTAAAAAAAAAAAAGGATTTGTCTAGATCACATGAAGACATTTATCCACTCAACACTTTAAAAAAGGCGCCAACTGGTCTCACCTTTTATCAGAGTGTATATGAAGCCATCCTGCGCAGCATTAGCGTCGCTCCTCTCAGCTTAATTATTTCAGCCATGCACGAGTCCCCCACGTATTTGTGGTAACAGCGATCGTGGGATAAAACAGAGTCCTTAACCAGAAATAGTAATTTGAACAACAAACTGTAAGCGGTTGAGTCTCTGCTCTCTGTAATTTCCTCCAGTCAGACTGGCTGAGAGCTTTTACATTCGATTACGGCAAACAAACGTTGATTGATGCTCATATTTGCACACAATTACGTCTCCATTAAGCTTGATGCCCCTCGTCCTGAACTTGGCAGAGTCTCTGAGAACAATCGGGACAGTGGGGCGCCAGATTTATACGGCTGTGGGTGGCGACCACAGGTCAGTACGAGAAGAGACGGCCAACGCTAACAAGCTAGAAATGCACCCCGGCGGCTCTGAGAGTCACGCTGCACGAAAACAAAACCTGCTCTTGTTTTTCCAGACTGTCAATTAATGAAAGTCTCAGTTTTATGCCGACTGATAACTCAAACTGACCTCACAACGCTTCAAACAAACTCAATTTCAGGTCAGTTAAGGGCAGTTTGACAAATATGAAGGTCAAAGAATATATTCGGAATAAAATTTCAATTGAATAATTTTGTGCCCATCTACTCCAAACATTTGGATTGTTTGATACGAATACATTTAAACCCGATGGAACAATTGTGTGCATGTTCAGGCTATTCATGCTCGTGTTTTCCCGGAGATGAGGATCAAATCACAGAGAAATTGTAGGTGGACAATTAAACATTCACATCCAAACATAATCAGCTTATAATCAGAGAAATATACCATATAATATGAAAGAGAATGCAGGAATCTATACTTTTAAAAAAAGGATAGAAAAGGCAGGATAATGTACAAGATGATTTAAAGTGCTTTATGTAAAGAATAAACTATTAAAAGGTACAATTAAGCGGATAAAGTTAAGAAATAAGAGGAAGAGGTAAGCTTATCAGTAAGTTTTCTGTTTCTATATTGTACTACGTTTATTCAGCTGACTTGTATTGAAATGTATAATTTAGTATTCAATAAAAAGAAAATATAACTACTGGCTTGAATCAAAGATTCATGTGATCACGTGACTGAATCTTTATGACATTTCTATTTATAAGAGGAATCGCACAGGGAGGTTTAGTCACCGTCTTATTACGAGGCTCTACGGCGCCATCGTGTTTACCTTCCCTAAATTTCACCATTTCAATACATTGCAACCACAAACTTCAGTGTAAACAGACCAACGCAAAATAACGCAAAATTGGGAAGGGTTAGAAAAATAGTTTGTTTTTTCAGCAATCATCTAACTTTCCTGACCGGAAGTGTGATCAAGGTTTTGGGAACGCTAACTTAAATTTGACGGAGGATGTTTGGAGGGAATTGAAGACTAGGGTGATGGCGAATAGCCCCTCCAACTTTACAACCTGTAGCTCACCAAAGAGAATAAATCAGCAAAATATAAAAAAGCGGATTGGTGGCTGTAATGCAAATAAAGAGGTTTCCACTGATTATTGTTAACAGCTAGATGTAAATCAAAACGGTTCTGATGCTCCTTGTAAACTGTTTCTTTTTTTCTGTAAGCTTGTCAAAGACAAACTTAAACGTAGTTTAGTGAAATCCTTCAAACATGTAACACGGTGCATGATGGATTTTGTCCTAACTTTCTACATTTATTTTCCGTCTCTGTGGGTCAATTCTTCTTACGGTCGCCTTCCTTCCTCTTTAGTTAGAGCAGCGATTCTTTCCATCTTCACCAGCTGTGAACATCAGAGCCTGATACGTTTGTCCATGTTATGCAAACTAGTTTAAGTTTATCCAGGATTAATGTACATTGGAGACCTGTAATGGTTTTCATCCTCCTGTAACAACATTTAAACTGAATAGAGTTGTTAGACCAGGCAGTTTAGGAACCTTTGGTTTTCTTACCAGTCAAGCTGAAAAGCTCTGCATCTCAAGATCCTGGACGGCAGTAAAATCCCGCTAATGAATTCATTTGCGCATATACTTCTGCAACCAGGACGGATGACGAAGCGGCGCAGAAGAACAACGCCTTGAAGCAGGTCCGCGAGCTGCAGGCGCAGCTGGCCGAGCTCCAGGAGGATCTGGAGTCGGAGAGGATCTGTCGAAGCAAAGCCGAAAAGCTAAAGAGGGATCTGAGCGAGGAGCTGGAGGCTCTGAAGACGGAGCTGGAGGACACTCTGGACACAACTGCTGCCCAGCAGGAACTCAGGTGCGTCACTTCAGCTAAGGCTCAAAGGAGTCTGTGTGTTCTCTAACTGAGGTCCTTTGCCCAAACGTCACCATGATTCTCTCCTTTCTGTCTGATATTTAGGTCTAAGCGAGAGCAGGAGGTGGCAGAGCTGAAGACAGCCATAGAAGAAGAGTCCAAGAACCACGAGGCTCAGATCCAGGACATGAGACAGAGGCATGCCCAGGTTCTGGAGGAGCTGTCGGATCAGCTGGAACAGGCCAGGAGGGTGAGTCTGTCGCACCGGGTAATCGGGATCACGTTGGCTCGCGTGAATCGAAACGTGTCTGAAAGTTTTTCGCTGTGTGCAGTTCAAGGCCAACCTGGAGAAGAACAAGCAGTGTTTGGAGAGCGACAACAAAGAGCTGGCCTGCGAAGTGAAGAGCCTGCAACAGACGAAGACCGAATCAGAGTACAAGAGAAAGAAGGTGGAGGCCCAGCTGCAGGAGTTCACGGCCAAAGCCAACGAGATGGAGCGCGCCAAAGGAGAGCTGACCGAGCGATCGCTCCGGCTGCAGGTAGAAACGCCTCCACGGCTGCAGGTTTTACATTTAAACGCTCCAGTCACTCAGGTTTCATTACATGCTGTCCCATAGACGGAGCTGGACAACGTTTCTGCCTTAGTGGAGGAGGCCGAGAAGAGTGGCGTCAAACTGGCCAAAGAGGTGGACAACCTGAACGGCAAACTGCAGGACTCAGAGGTGTGGTGAAAATAATCAGACGATTTTAAATTAGTGTGTTTTCAGCATGAAGAGCCCGCATACGTTAAATAATCCTCTCTATCTGGAATGTTTACACTCTTGCCTCTTAAGTTGGTTTGCGATTGTATTAAAAAACATTATTTCCTTTCTTTTTTACACTTTCGGTGCCGTTGTTCCCGTGGGCAGGAGCTACTCCAGGAGGAAACCCGTCAGAAGCTCAATCTGAGCGGCCAGATCCGCCAGCTGGAGGCGGAAAAGAGCAACTTGCTGGAACAGCAGGAGGAGGACGACGAAGCTCGGCGGGGTCTGGAGAAGCAGCTGCAGACACTGCAGGCTCAGGTACCAAATATCTGCATGAACATCTGCTGTTGGTAGTTAGACGCGTTGAACCTATACAGGCTTTTTTTAACAATTCAAGCAACGATTGTTGAGAAAATATGAGTCTGACTTGGACCGTTAGTCAAACAAAGCTCTAAACGAATGGCAGCTCTCCTTTCCAACTGTAAAGCAGTCCTTGCCTTTCAACGTTACACAGCTGATTTAATTTATCAGACTACGGGACACAGAGGAGTGATTGAGGATTTTAATCACCGATACAAAAGATGATCATCAATAATACAGTTCAGGCAGTCAGCAGCATCATCTTATTCTGGCTAAAACAATAGACCTTTAATTTCCCCTATGAGACAACAAAACGAGGGTGTGTTTAATGTTCTCACATCTGCTTATGCGTCATGAAACTAAATAAGACACTTCTCATTTTTACTTCATGGCCTGGATGACAGGAGATTCTGCAGCTCGGCTCAGTACGCTACGCTAAAGCGAAGCTAACTTTACCATAAGAGCGTTATTCTTGCATGTAGCGACAGTTTTCTATAAGCTATGTTTTTTATCCGTCATCTGAATGTGTGTCAGATAATGGAGGCAGAAGTTTAAGCAGGAAATCCCAGATTTTCCTCTCTAAACTGAGCTAGAATGTGTTTGAGATTGGATTGACATAAAATACTCTTGTGAAATGACGTGTGAATGATGGGAATTGGCAAAAAAAATTTAAGTTGCACAATAAATACTACAGTTAGTTATCACAAAATTGCACCACGGTAACTTAAAATGTAGCAAAAAAAAAAGAAAAAGAAAATGGGATTTTGCTTTGTTTCAATCAGTCGGGTTACGCAAAAATGTAATTTTGTCAGATGTTGACGTTATGCATGGCTGTAATAAACAGGAAGCAGTAGAATAAGAACTTATTTCCCAATCCTTCTTTTGCACATTGCCTTGTTTTTATTTGGATACACCAAAAACGACCTCGAGCGAGCATGGAAACATTTTTTTGTTATTTAGTAAAGTTATTTTGAGTTGTGTCGACTCTATTAACCCTCTAATGAAACACTTCCACTACAAAATCCACATAACAAATCCGTGATAACACACAACTCTGATGCCGATAATTCAGAAATTCCTAAATAATGACTCAAATCTGTAACCTGGCTTCAGGTAAGCATTCGCTAAATGTGAGATGTTCTCGCCGCAGTTTTTCGACACCAAGAAAAAGCTGGACGAAGATGTGGGAGTCATCGAGGGTCTGGAGGAGGCCAAGAGGAAACTCCAGAAGGACGTGGAGCTCAGCAACCAGCGCCTGGAGGAGAAAACCATGGCGCTGGACAAGATGGAGAAGACCAAGAACAGATTACAGCAGGAGCTGGACGACCAGCTGGTGGACCTGGACCACCAGAGGCAGATCGTCTCCAACCTGGAGAAGAAGCAGAAGAAGTTCGACCAGGTAGAACCGAGGAGGAGGAGGAAAGGAGGAGCTGAGGTTGCTGGTGAGCTAAAGTGGTTTTGGTGTCTGTCTGTTAGATGCTGGCGGAGGAGAAGACCATCTCGGCTCGTTACGCTGAGGAGCGAGATCGGGCTGAGGCGGAGGCCCGAGAGAAGGAGACCAAGGCTCTGTCCCTGACCAAAGCTCTGGAGGAAGCCTTGGACGCCAAAGAGGAGATGGAGAGGTTCAACAAGCAGCTCCGGGCTGAGATGGAGGATCTGATGAGCTCCAAAGATGACGTCGGAAAGAACGTGAGCGGTCGTTCTTTGTCATCTTCTAACTCGATTTATTATTATTTTGAATTAAAAAAAGACTAAATGTGACTTTTGTCTGAATATTGTGGGGTTTTTTATTTCTTCTTTAGGTCCACGAGCTGGAGAAGTCCAAGCGAACCCTGGAGCAGCAGGTGGCGGAGATGAGTACGCAGCTGGAGGAGCTGGAGGACGAGCTGCAGGCCACTGAGGACGCCAAGCTTCGCCTGGAGGTCAACATGCAGGCCATGAGGGCTCAGTTCGACCGAGACCTGCAGACGAAGGACGAGCAGGGAGAGGAGATGAAGAGAGCGCTGGTGAAGCAGGTGAAAATAATAATCCCCTCTGGGCTAAAAGTTTTTTTTACTATTGTTGGGAAACCGGCGCTCATATCTACAGACGTGTTAAGGTTGTTTTTACCTCCTCCAGGTACGCGAGATGGAGGCTGAGCTGGAGGATGAGAGGAAGCAGAGATCTCTGGCTGTCGCTGCCAAGAAGAAGCTGGAGGCGGACCTGAACGAGGTCGAGGGTCAGATCGAAGCTGCCAACAAAGGCAGGGACGAAGCCGTCAAGCAGCTCAAAAAGCTCCAGGTAGGAAGATTGCAACTTTAAACTCTTTACACCACGGCCACCCAAGTAGTGGATATTGTTGAAACAAAGTCAGTAGTTTGTTGAATTTGGCTGTAATTATCCTGAGGACAAATGCAAAATTTTAAACTCTATTGGGAAAAACAAAGCTACCGCAGATTACATTTGTCTACTGCACGGGGGAACGATTAAAGCAGTCAACACCGCCGCTTCACCAGCCAATTATCGACTAGCTTCTCCCTACATTTGTGTAAAAACTCCTCATCCTGCAGGCTCAGATGAAAGACTACCAGCGAGAGCTGGAGGAGGCGCGAGCTGCCAGAGACGAGATCTTCACGCAGTCGAAGGAGAACGAGAAGAAATTCAAGAACTTGGAAGCCGTAATCTTGCAGCTTCACGAGGTTTGAGAGTTTTTTTTTTTTTTGTTTTGTTTTTTTATGAGATCTAGAGACTGAAAAGCTCCCGTGTGTGTTTGCGTAGGACTACGCCGCAACAGAGCGCGCGCGCCGACATGCAGAACAGGAGCGGGACGAGCTCGCCGACGAGATCTCCAACAGCGCTGCAGGGAAGTCAGTGTTTCCACACCAGATTCGTTTTGTTCAGACTCCCAACTTTGAGCCACTCTGGGATATTTTATCATGATACATTTCTTGTCACGATAACAATTGTGATTAATCATTAGATTCATAAATTAAGATTACGGTTTTAAAAACTCTTTCAGAATTGCTATTTTTCATTCTTTTCCCTTCTTTTTGTTCGATTTTTATAATAATAATATTTAAAAAATGATTGAATGCAGTTACTATGTGCAGTTTAGTGAGAGAAATCACACATCTTTATGTAACTGGTGTCCTGAAGAAGCCGATGTTTGTGTTTGCCATCATTACTTTCATCTTCATCGCAAGATATTGAGCTGAAATTTTAAATCCGCATCGCCCATCTCGGCTCCGCTGTTTAATCCACTCAAAAAATAAAAACTAACGATTTTGCACGTATAATTTTAAACAAAGCGGAGGAACATACGGTTGCACGTTGGTGCGGTCATACTAATAATCTGCGTGTGCGTCAGGTCGTCACTGCTGGAGGAGAAGCGACGGCTGGAGGCTCGTATCACCCAGCTGGAGGAGGAGCTGGAGGAGGAGCAGGGAAACATGGAGCTCCTCAACGACCGCTTCAGGAAAAGCAGCACGCAGGTGCAACGTCGCCTCCGCCACCAGATACCAGCTTCCTTTTCTTAAAACGTTTCCTAAAAGCGGTGAACTCACTCCTGCTTATCGCTTCGTCTTCCCCCCACACCGAAGGTCGACACTCTGAACGCCGAGGTGGCCGCAGAACGCAGCGCCGCGCAGAAGAGCGAGAACGCTCGGCAGCACATGGAGCGACAAAACAAGGTCCAGCTGACAGGGATCTGTGCAGAAATGCAAAAACTGTCTATTCCTACATAAAAAAAGAGATTGTTGTGTTTTTACCAAACCTAAGAACAACTTCTTACGACACTAAGATAGTTAGATGCATCCATGTGCTACAAAACAGATGTGTCGGTCCATGCTTTTTTTTATCTGGTGGTCGTCGATCATTTTGAGTGAACTTTTAAAGTGTCACAAAAAAATTAAATGCAAACCGGAAAAGTTTCAAATCCACCAGGACATGAACAAAAACAAAAATCATTGCTTCAGATGTCGGCGTTGAATATGGCCGTAATAAGCATGACGCAGTAGAACAAGTCGCTGCTACATCTGAACTTATTAAACTGATGCGTTTACGTCTCGTCTTTGCAGAAAAAAAGCCAAAAACCGCTTCGAGCGGTTGTGCAGAGCATTTTATTTTGAATTTGCATCCAGCGTTTCTACTGCGATACTTTCAAAGTGCCCATTAAAAAAAATAAATAAATAAATATTCTGATAACACAAGGCCAGGGTGGAAAGAAATCAGAAATTAACTAAAGAAGCAAAAGTTTACATGCATCTATGTATTTATTTTATTTTATTTTTTTACCTCACTGTCTGAAGTTTTAGGCCGGTCAGAATCATCTAAATTATTTAGCTAAAATGCAAAAATAATGAGAGAATATTTACATACATTTAGTAAAATCTTCAATTGTAATCTGATCATGTCTCCAGAAATGAGGCTCTTTGTTCATGCGTTCATTTGTGAGCTGCTATATTCTTCTTCTTCCTTAAGGAGCTCAGGTCACGTCTCACTGTGGGTAATAAAACCAGGTCATCAGCTTCAACAGGCGTCTTCACCAGGTTTCTAGCTTCTGTTCTGGGCTCAATTTACACATTTCTAAACCCAGAATTCGTCTCGTTCCTGTCCTGGCTGGACATTTCCTTCACGTTTTTACTTCCATATAATTATTTCAACAGATGAAAGCAGAACCTTTAAGAAACCTGAAATCGCTGCTGAGGCTGAACCCGACTGTTTAATTTTATCTGGGCTGATTTATTTTTAAATGTCTCGGCGTGTCAAACTAGAAACCAGTTAGTGGCAGGTGAGCCTCTTAAGTAACTCAGATGTCTCTGTTGACCTATTAGAAGCGTCCAAACTCTCTCATTCTGCCCCTAAACTTCTGATTTCGAAGACATTAATAAAAAAATCTTCAATTCAGTTTAATTTTAATTCTACTCACAAAATTAGAAATATTTATTTTTATTTTTACTGACCTAAAAAAGAATTTGGTCCGATTTAGTTTCAGACAGGTGTATGAAAACTTCTGGTTTTACCTGCATACGAATACATTTCGTATGATCCAATAAGGATTCAAAGATTTTTATTGTTGCACTACTTCACATGTAAAATGTTTGTGACACGAAATTTGACCTCGGATCCTGGTATAAGAAGCCAGACAAGTAAATAAATAACGTAAAATGTAATGTAACATAAACATAATGTAAATGATTATAAATAAGTTTGCTTTCCTTTTACAGGACTCAGACTAGGTTTAGGATTCCAACACCAAACTCATGAATGTGGAGAAGATAAAACTGAATTAGTCTCGTTGTTGTTTCTCATTTCAAGCAGAACCCAAAACATTGTGATCTTTTTTTTTCTTATTTGCTCAAAAACAAAGAAACAAAAACAAAAAAAAGCTGTTCTAAAAGTAAATATTAAAGTAAATATCTGTTGATTCCAGGAGCTTAGAGCCAAGCTGGCAGAGCTCGAAGGAGCGGTGAAGTCAAAGTTCAAGGCATCCATCACCGCTCTGGAGGCCAAGATCCTGCAGCTGGAGGAGCAGCTGGAGCAGGAAGCCAAGTAAGACTCCGCCTTCAGGGGGCGCGGCTTCAGGCAGACCGTCACCTGACTCACTGTTGCCTGTGTTAAACGTCTAGGGAGAGAGCGGCAGCCAATAAAATCGTCAGACGTACCGAGAAGAAGCTAAAGGAGGTGATGATGCAGATGGAAGATGAGCGTCGCCACGCCGACCAGTTCAAGGAGCAGGTAGAGACGCGGCGGAAAGCGAGAGCAAAGTTGAGCCTTGCGCAAACCCGTAACCGCCTCTCGTCTCCTCGCATGCAGATGGAGAAGGCCAACTCCCGCATGAAGCAGCTGAAGCGACAGCTGGAGGAGGCGGAGGAGGAGGCGACGAGAGCGAACGCCTCGCGCAGGAAGCTGCAGAGGGAGCTGGACGACGCCACCGAGGCCAGCGAGGGTCTCAGCAGGGAGGTCAACTCGTTAAAGAACCGTCTCAGGTACGACGGGGACGTTTGTACAGACATCTGTCCCTCTGACTCAGGATTAACGTCTCGAAGCGTCACAACTGTCGACTGGCTCTGTTTTTCCATTAGAAAGACGATGGAGAGCAAAAACGCTGCTCTGCATCTGCGTTTTTTGAACTCATCTTTGCTTTTTCCCTTTAAGTGCAATCAACTTGAAGTGTTTCGATACGACCTTTTCACTCTCGATACAACACAGATATTTCAGTCTTCATTATTGCCAGATACCGATATTGACCCGATACGATATCTGCAAGACCCACACAGACTTTTATCACTTTTTTGGTGTTGAATTTTAGGAATGGCTTGGTTTGATTTTTATTTAGAGATTAGTTAAAAACAATAGTTGTGAGAAAAACTGATCAAATTTTCATTGATAGATTTATTAGAAAATATGAAAATCCATTCAATGAAAGAAGATTCTACAATTAAATAAAACAAAAGTTGTGTAACTCTGGAGCGGGCTGCTTAGGTCAAAGTGATGTTTGTTTTATAGCCGATATCGGACCTATATTAGACATTAATATTGTTCTTAAATATGTTCAAACCAAAAGCGTTCAAACGCAACAGCTGTTGGAACTCAAGCTTGTGTTCAAGTTTAAGCAGGTATGACTTGGAGATTAATAATCTGCTTTGAGGGAGAGACCAATAACTACAGTGATCAAAATCGGTTTATATACAATATAGATAAAACAAACAAACAAGTAAAAATAGGACTAAAGTGCATTTACTGACATTAAGGCCCGGATATGATGTTAAAACATCGTCTCTACATAGGCATATGTCAAACATCACAAATGTTAAAGTACGACTGGAAATCTGGTCGCTGTCAATAGCGCTCACATTTCAGGAAGGCTTAAAGCTAATTACCGTAATATAGCTAATAAATTGCTTGATAATATCAAATATCATGGTGCTTACTGCATGCTGCTACACATTTTGTCCACACTTAGCCCCTCTTTGGTGGATCTGATCTCTTTCTGCGGATTGGTCTACAGATATTTTGGCACGAGACATAATTTTGGTCTCAAAGTGTTTTCAAAACTGCCGCAGCCTCCCGTCACTCATCCTGCAAAAAAAAAAAAAAAGGGTGCACACAAAAAATATCGCCCAGTCGCTGAGATGCAGATTCGCACGGGACTGGTATCATCATGGGACGTCTGTGTTTGGTAATTTGGTGGAATTATTACATTACAAATCACAAATTCGCACCGGATTAAGGTCACAGACTCCCACCGCAATTATTACAAATGATCCGAGGTAACTATACTTTGAAACTGCGGTGGTGAATGAAACTACGTCAGCGCCAACCATTTGAAGAAGGCGTGTGTTTAATATCTGCCGTCTGGATTATCCGTCCAATCTGTGTTTAAATGAAAGGCTTAACTTTTTCTGTGCGTTTGTTCTGACCAGGCGCGGCGGCCCGGTCAGCAGCTTCTCCTCCAGCCGCTCGGGCCGCCGCAACCTCAACCTGGACGGCGCCTCCGGAGACATGTCGGACGACGACGCCGACAGCCGCTCCAACGACTTCAACGACACGCAGACCTCCAACGCCGATTAGGCCGCGGCGTTTTCAACGTCCCCGCCGTTCCCACGAGAGAGAGAGAGAAAAGAAATAAAACCCCAGCCGGAGCATTTCTGGATCCTCCGATCCCAGACAGTCGCAGGAGCAAACGGACCTTTCTGCCTTACTCAGTCCTGCGCCGGGTCGTCGTCGTGTTTTCAGCCCTCCTCTCATTTCCTCCCATCCCATCAGCTCAACTTCACGAGAGCTTCACACACAAAAAAACAGGTAATCTGAACAGACACGTTTTTATTACTCTGGCGTTTCATTCGCTCGTTGCCTCATCTCAACGTTCTGAGGAACGAACGAGCGCGACGCTCGTAACCTCCGTGGATCGTCCGCCGGCGGGGAAACGCTGGAAAAGAAGAAAAAAAAGATGCTGGAAAAGAAAAATGTCAGAGTTGTTGTCGCCACGTTAGCTTCACTAATCATTAAACTAAAGACAAACACAGTCGTATCTCTTTAGACGTTTGTCGCTTTCACTTAAAAGTAATAAAAAATGAAATTAATTGCACCCTCGGTCCCAGCTGGAGTCGTTTCCTCCCATCAAGTTTATCTTTTTTTTTTGTTTACCCAGTTTGTGTTTTTAAAACATGACCGCACATATTTACATGTTCTGTCCTCCAGATCGCTTTAAATCAGGGTTTTAAACCAGACCTGTAACAATCTTTAAGATACTGTAGTTTGAAGGGGAAAAAAAAGCTGCAGAACGAAATGAAACGTTAGGATATTATGAGTTTTAAATTTAAAAACCCAGAGAAACTGTGAAGCTGTAGAAACTCATGACCAGTAGGGGGAGAGCTAGAGTTCAAATTAACTGGATTTTGCTTTTATGTAACTAAAGAATGAAAAACCAGAGCCTCTTTTTCTCGTTTCTAGAGCAATCTAAATCAACCTGAATGGATTTCCGTCTCCGGGACTCGAATGTACTTTGTGCCATTATTTTATTTTGTTTATCGTTTTTGACCCTTCTGACCTACCGTAGACGTGACCCATCCTCAAGCAGACCTTTTGTTTTAGCCTGGCTTTAAATCCACCAGCCGCCTCCGCTGCCCAATCTCTCTGGTGTCCAAAAAATAAAAGTAAAAACTATTAAAACTAACTGCAGCCGCATGTTTCTTTGAAAGTGCCTTAGACACTAAATAAGGACATAAAACAGGCAGAGAGTCGTTTCAACACAGTTCTTCTGTCGTTGCCGTGCTTTTGGATCATATCAGCGCAGTCAGTATTACAGCTCTGAAAAAAACTGCCCCCCGTTCACACATGAAGGTTCATCGCTTCACATGAAACTAAAGCCGCTGCGCAAAACCTCGTTTGGTTGGAAGCTTTCACATCCAGCTGTTGTTCACTTCTTACTCCGCTTTCCATTATTATTCGGTTCGATCGACTGAAAATACTCGAGTTTCTTCTTGTATATCTGGTATTTCTAGACAGTAATTTGTGACTCCTCCCCTCCCTCTGATTCCAGTTTTGTTTTGTAAAAGGAAAATAAAGCATATTCATTGTAACTCTGATGCTGTCGTGTTTTAATCCCTCTGGGTACAATCAGCAGAGAGACAGATAAAGAGCACGAGAAATCTTAGGAACTGGTTAGGAAATATAAAAATAAAAAAGATTTTACGTCGATAAGATTTCTTCTGACCCCGTTTGAAATATTGATGATTGATTGTTATTTTATTTTTGGGGGTTGTTCCTGTAGAGCGGAGATAAATTAATAATATATGATTAAATGCAGTTACAGTGTTGAGCTTAGTTATTTAAAAAAATGTCAAATAACGTGTTTATGTAACTAAAGAAAAAAAACAAGCCCGTTTCTCCAAAGCAGAATTTGTTATAATTTTTTTTTTATCCATATCGCCTAACAGTCGCTATAAAATATGTTGTTTTTACAGCTACCGTATAAGCATTTAGATTTACATTATAAAGCTCGAATAATATCCGACCTACGACCCCAAATCCCAGAATACTAAAAAAAATTTTAAAAAAGTGAGGAGGAAGTTAAATTCATCTCTTCTATACGACTGTCTCACCAACTCCAATATCTCTCAATGGCTTTCCAACCAGACGACCAGAGATTTAAAGAGGAGCGCCAAAAGCAAATGAGGTGGATTAGCATAGCTTGCTAACATCTAATGTTATCCAGAACATACTAGTGTGAAATGACAACAAATATCGCTTCTCTGCTTTACAAATATTGAGCTGACAGCGTGGCATGACAGAGGCTTGTACAGATTTGTTGCAACACTGACTGCTACTGCACAACCCTTCCTGCCCAACGCAACACCACCCACAAATACTCTTCGGAGATAAATGGGTAATGTGTGTTACAGCAACAATAAATTTCCTTTTTTGTGAAAAAAGGGTTTTAAGAATAAAAATTAAGGGAAATTATTCGGTTTTTTTGGACCGTAATAGGAAGGAGTACCTGGATAGAACCCATGCATGCACAGGGAGAAAGTGCAAACTCCAGAACAAAGACCACAGGCTGGGAATTGAACCAGGGACCTTTTGCTGCAACACAACAGAGCATCCATGTCTAAAGTGTAAAAAAACTGGGTTTTACTCAATGATAAATTTCTTCTTCTTATTTATGATGAAGTTCGTTATCATTTTTGTAAAAATTTTTTGCTCTTTATCATCAAGTGTTTTTTAACTTTTAGCTCTCGGGACCAAACTGACAGATGTTGGCGCCTCCTGAAAACCAAAGCTAGGTGTTCAGAGCAGGAAGTCCGAACATGGACGCTGAAGTTCGGTGTTAAACAAAGGCCAGAGTCTCTCCAGCCGGCGTAATTACAGAAATCATCAATATATGGAAAAAGCATTTTAGTGTTGCCTGTATAAATCTGTGGCACCCAAACAAAGTTGCCTTTAAAGCTAAACATTTGTTAAACATTTGTGCTTCTTAATTTTTTAAATAAAGTTTTGCAGAACTCATTCAAATCAATCAAACTTTGGGCCCTGTTTAGGTTTGTGCTGGTGACGCATAGGTTTCATATTCATCGAAACCAAATTTGTTTTGTTTTTGTAAATGTGGAAAAAGTCAAAGATTTTCAACGAAAATTTCCACCCTCACCAATGTTTGACGCTGCGTGTGTTTAATATCAGCCGTCTGTGACAAATGAAATTCTGAAGGTGGCCGAACTTTTGTTTTTACAACAGCGAACGTCTGGTGAAGTAGACAAAGATGCTGAGATGTCATTAATAAAATCAGTTTTCAGGAACATTTACATTTACGATCATTCAAGCTGGGAGAAAGCAGGACTTCTGGCAGACAACAGGAAGTCGGAAACAGCTGAAAAACTGTGTCAAATCATTTTTGATTTGCAAACTGCTGGATTGGGGAAATGTTGCCAGCTTTTATAAATCTCCACAATCAAAATAAGGATGTATATTTTGCATATTTTGTTCACTGAGATGCTATCTGTGCTAAGCTAGCAGCCAAAAAGGCGTTAAAAGCCTGCTTAAAAGTCTCAGTTTTGTTTTTGTAAGGGAAGACTTCTTTCTAAACATGATTTAGCACCGGTAGCTTGTTCTAATGTTTAAAATCATCTGAACATAAAGTGTCGTCTTTTAAAACAAAATCATAAACTTTCAAAATATTAGTTATAATGAAGACTCTCCGCTTCTCATTAAAACCCATTAATTTAATCATAGACACACAAAAATAAGCTACAAAAGACAGAGTAAAGTAACCGGGGAAACCACAAAGTGCAACTCCTCCAGAGAAAGGATGACGTAGAAGGACGTCGGCCGCCGCCGCTCCAGGTCACATGACCTCACGGCGGAGCGTCGAAGCGTTTGTGGAAATGAGGGAAACAGTCACAGAGACGGACTCGGACCAGCGGAGCCCCATCAGTGGGGAGATCTTTGGCGTCTTTCTTGGCGCCGCCGGCCGGCCGCTCACACGCCAACACGTACACGCCAGGGTGGGACAGCGTGAGCAGACGGCGTCAGGAAGAACATCAATCTTGTAAACGGAGGTATTTATCTGAGGAGGGACGAGGTTTCGCTACCGCTGTTCAGGGAAAGCAAAGTGAAGTTCAAAGTTCAAAAGAATAAATATCTATTTGAAAATAAAAAGCTTAGTGTTTGAAAGCTGCAGGATAGTCATCATGAATCCAGATCCGTTATTAGTGAATTAATCCTGTCCCACCATTACGAATAAAAACTACTCTACTGGGAGTTTAACTGGAACGGGTGAGACCAGCGTCTCATTTCAGGGTTGATGGTCCGTCGTACTGGTTTTACCACAAATGTGAAGCAATAACGCGTTTCGTTAGTGACAAACTGTAATTAGTGTCTTTATTTAGAATAAAACGCCGAAACCTAAATATTATGATATTTTTTTATCCATTGTAAATAAAATGTCCTTGAATCCTTGATCTAAAAATGCTTTATGTGCCCGTCTTGGCCGGGTTTTCACACAGGAAGGTCATTGCTGACAGCAATCGTAAAGCGCCAGTATTTCAACTTCCAGCCGCCGGCAGTGACGATTTCCTGTCCGCCGGTCAACGGATCTGGACGTGCGTCAGCAGTGTTTTCACTGTACCGTACCGACAACCGAAGCAGGCAAGCTTTCATCAGATGCTTTTACAATGGAGACCAGAAGAAACGATGCCTCGCTCGGGGTCAGAGTTCGTGAATCAACGAGACGTGTTTTTGAGGCCAGAACCCAACGACGAGCGCAAAGAGGAAACCGGAGCCTCGGCTCAACATCAGTGACGGAAAAAACGACAGACAGCAGGAACGTCTGTAAAAACGTTTCTCCCGTTGGATCTGCTCTAAAACAAAACAGGTCGGCCGTCATTCGCAGCTTCAGGAACCAGAAAACTAAACAGAAAATCTGACCATTAGCGACTTCGAGGTTCAAAAACAAGTAGAGGATATACAGTGACCTAGTCAAAGTCTGGTCCTTAAAATTATTGTGATATTGTAGCACGACCAGAAACGGTCGACCCCGAACCCTCAATTATCGTTTCTCACGACAAAAGCGGATATAATTCAGTAGGTTCAGTTGTAAAATAGTGTTTTCTTTTTACAGAGTTAAGTGAGTTTACATCCGTTTATACTGGTTTAATATGTAAATAATAAATATTATAAACACAAGGAGACATTGAGGATTTGCATTAGCTTCACTTTGCTTTCCCGTCTGAACAAAACAAACAGGGAGAGTCGTTAAACAATCCAGAGATTCACCGGCGAGCTGAGCAGAGGTTTGTGAAAGCCACGTGACAACTTGCACTTTATATTGAGCTTTTTCAGTCCTGCATAGATCTTTTTTTTCACACTTATTCCATACAAACTAAGGCGTTTCGTTATATTAAGTAGATTTTGAGTAAGTAAGCAGTGAAACGTTAAAAGAGAAAATATTCAAGTAGGCTACAATCCTGTCGCTTCCTCTCACGACTCTCAGTTCAAGTCTTTTTGTTGTTGTTGTTGTTGTTTAAATATCCAGGAAAACAAACAAACAAACAAAAAGAAGAAAAAAATAAGGTCCAGTGTGATTAAACAGCACCAAAAAAAAAAAAAACACGCTGAGCGAAGGTCGTTACTGCGAGAGGCAAACCGGTCCGTCCGTGAAGGATAGTCTGGATAGAAATTAACAGTACAATCTGCTCTTCTATGTACAAACAAACATTCAAGTCAACCTCAGCACTCACACTCATTGCTTTGTTTTTTTCTGTCTCTGTGTAAATGAAAAAATAATTTATCACTTATTAATTGAAGCTACTACTTAACAGTCATCGGCGGGAGCAGAGGTTAACCGACAAACCGAAATAAGCAGAGACAGAAAAACACAATTTATATAATCTTACTCTGCTCTTTCTTTCTTTCTTTTTTGTTTTAACTCTGTTTTTTTACTTACTGCAATAAAGACGCTTCCTGTTAAACCACAAAGTCTTAAATACAAGTCATGTGATGGAGCGTGGCGACGTTGTAGCGCCCGCATGGTGTCGCCCTGCGCGGCATCGCCGCTCGTTCCACAGTGATCGAGGTCAGTCGTGTGTAAACATGTCGACGTGAATAAAAACCTAAACGAAAGGAAGCGCTCTTCTCGCTCCACCCGGCCTCGGTTCATGTGATCCGGTTCGTCGTCATCGGGGAGGAGAGACTCGAGCTCCTTCGGGTCCCGCTGGCTGGCGAAAGCCAAACAGAGCGGAGGGTTTCCTGCGGCTGGGTTAGATGGCTCCCGCCATCTCCCGCGCTGCTGTTGGTCAGTGGGTTTTCCTCTTCGTGTCTCCGCCCTGGCTTTGGTTCACATCTGAGAGGAGAGGAGAGGAGAGACGTGTTAACCTCAAACGTGTCTTTAGCGTTAGCATCACAGCAGCACGAAGGTTCGGAGGATGTCCAACACAAACTAGCGAAGCAAGTTTGCCTTTCCTCCTTTAACTACTCGATATTGAGAATATATATCTTCATCGCAGCATCAGTGTCCAATGTTCAAATTTAACTTTAAAGTTGTTTGAGATAAAGTTATACTGTCAATGAGAAAATTGTTCAGTATGACTCAAAGTCTGTGATGGGAGTGAAAATTTTAGTCTAATTTGCATATTATGACGTCGGAAGGCGGCGGCCATATTGGAAAATGTTCAATTCTGATTTCATAATTTCAAAAGGCTATAATTTTAAAGTGGATAAAGTAACACTGACAATGAGCGTGTTTCTCTGCGCGGGTGTTTTACGAACTCTTTTTACACGTATGTCCCCTAACTCCTGGTGAAAAGTAGTAACACGATTCAACACCACAATTATAGATACAGCCCGTTTTATTCAGCAATGTTGCTTGTTTTTGCGACTTTGGCACTTATCGGGTTGATATAAATCAACGAGTTACTGATAAATCAAACACTTTCTTCAAAAAAAAAAGAAGGTTCTACAGATCAGTAAAATAAATAGTGCCGCAGATGTGACTCTGAAACGGACCTCATGTGTTGGAGAACGTAGGCCAATATAACCTGATATTAGTTTTTTGGCCGATATATCGAATCGATATTAGCTGCCATTTATGCTGTGAATATGCAGCTTTTTAAGAATTATGCGCACTCACGCATGTTGTGTTCCCTTTCCTTGATTTTGGGGGATCGCAACAACGGGTTTTTCTGGAGGGACTGAAAATTACACAATATTAAGTGTTTATATGTGCACTACAATCCCACTGAAAAGTTTATTGTCGTACTACAAACCGTGTTTACCTCAAAGTTTATGTTTGTTTTTATGTTTTGCCTTAGAAAAGATTGATGGACCCGGCAAATTTCTATAAAATATATTATTCACGCTGGCTTCAGGTGGGCTTTTGGCTTCCTAAAAAACAAATTATAGCACTAAAGAGGTGATGGGAAAACATTTGTTGAATAATTCTGATTAATGAACTACTTCCTGTTTATTGCGCAACTTGAATATTTCACCCCGGTAGTGTACAATTGTTATTTCCGCCATTTTTATTAAAAGATCTGGCATTTATACTGCAGTTAAACAAAAAAAAAATCGGCTTGTGTCACATTTAGCCGCTGTGTGAATGATGGAGTGATAAAAAAAGATAGAAATAAACAAGGTGACGAGATCACCTGAAAAAGCCAGCTGCAAGTGAGGAGGTAGGGCAACCTGCGATCCTGACTGGAGGCTCTTATACAGATCTGAGGAGGACAAATGAGAGCAAAGGACATTTGAGACACATTAAAACTTATAAAACATGAAGCGATAGCATTTAGGGGGAAAACTTAGCAGGCTGTACAGTGAAATAAACAGATGCATCACACGAAGGTTAGCAAGTAGGAATAAAGCCAAAGCTAAACAAATACGGTTCAACGCGACGCCAAAAGCCGTCAGCAGTGATACGCATTCTTCAAATTGCTCATTAAGCTTCACGGGTAAATCTGTATTATCATTGCTGCTCGTTATAGGACTATAATTTTGACTAGTATGTAAGGATTTCTCATCACTTTAGATTATTAAGCAAGCCTGAAAATCCATTAGAGGGATGGAAACATGCTGGCAGTTTGGCCGCTTGACAACAGCTGAAAAGCTTAGGGTAGTTTATGCATTATAAGGAAGTTCCTTTTAATCTGACCTCACGACAAAACAGCTCCAGATTTCATGATATATAATAATTCATAAAGTAAACAGTGATAAGAGCTCAGATCTATTTTAAGCGTGTGAGCACAAACCTCAGAAGCGCTCTTGCGAGCTGCTCGGACAGGCGCTCAACTAACTGCTCGCTCTGAGCTCTAGAATTAGTGTTACTGCGCTCAAACCCGTTGGCCCAAAAATACGTCATAAAAACGTTCCGGCAGTCAAACAAACGGACCGCTTATCAAAGTCACACAACATTTTTACAGATCTTGGAACTCAGTGCACGCATCAGCCCCTATTGGTCCTTAAGATACAACCATTAGACGTATTTCCAGTCTGAGATGTTTCCACTGAAGAAGCTTCTATGGCTTAGATCGAGTCCAGCTGCAGTAGATTCAGTCGATTTAATTTCATTTAAGAGTCCTTTTGGACGAGACTTTGGGGATATAAAGGCGGGTCCAGAAACATTTCTGCTCCCTTAAAAGTCCCAACAAGTCCAGTGGCCTCAATTAAGAAGTTTGGAACCAGCTGGACTTTTGCCAGAGCTGGTCTGCAGCAATCCTTTAATCATGTCTGTGTGGTAGGATGTCGGAACAAAGCCACAATGGCAGCCCGACTTCCTAAAAGGTTCCTGAAGAACTAAACATTTAGAGGAAACCACCCCTTCATTGAAGAATAGTGGTGGCAGCATCATGCTATTGCGTGTTTTTCAGCAGCAGAAACTGCCAGACAAATCAGGATAGAGAAAAAACCTTCATTTAGTGATGCTTGGAGACTTTCTGGAAGAAAACCTGCTCCAGATCGCTTCTGACCTCATACTGGAGCGACGGTCCATTTTTCAGCAGCCAATTCTTAAAAGGATCGCTCCTGGGAGCGTTAAGAGTCAGATAACAGACCTGAATATCTCTTGAGAGTCCTGCAAGGATAAATGGACGAAACATCCCAAAGACAGGCGAGCTAAGATCACGGCATCGTATCAAAAAAGACCTGAGGCTAAAACTGCCAACGTCTGTGAATGCTTGATGCAAATATAATTTCCAGGCAATATTCTCAAAAACGTTTTGACATAATTTAGGTTTTTGTGTCTAATTTTGAGGAAGGTTTATTCAGCAGAGCTTTGACTCACCCATTAGGTCCCTCTGTGCCAGTGGATATCCTGAGTTGGAGCTCGGGTTCGAGGCGCCTGCAGCTCCAGCAGCGCTGAAGTTGAGCAACGGGGGAAACTGGAAGGGCAGCGAGACCGGCACCAGGCCTCCCAGCATCCCAAAGCCCAGAGGAAGAGCAGAGTGGTTGCTGAGCAGAGGAGAGCCGGCGACCGATAACTGACAAAAATGGAGGGAAAAAAAGCTGAATTTAATTTTAAAGTAAAAAAAAAAAACGGTTATTCTTTTAAATTATTTTAGATGTTTCGTGGTTTAAAACTGACCTGTGAGAGGTGCGACGTTGTAGCGGATGTAGCCAGGGTACCCGATGGCGCCCAGCCGTTTCCCGACTTATTAGCCTGGATGGCCCCGCCCACGACCCTCTGCCTCTGATTGGCCAATCCAGAAGCCGTGGAAGAGGGAGGGGGTTTGTCTCCCTTGTTGTGGGCGCTGCCGCTCGGTGTGGGCGGAGCTTTCTGAGCGCCTGCAAAGCTGCAGCTGCCCGGCGTCGGCTTCGCTTGGCTGCTGGCCGAAACACTGAAGGGAGTCCGGAAAGTTTTGGGCGCTTTGGAAGAGAACTGGTGATGCTGCTGCTGGCCGGTGATCATCTGATGGGAGAGCTGGTGCGACGGCGAGGACGACGGCGAGGAAGACGGGGGCGGCATGGGCGCAGGGGGCCGAGGCGTGAGCTTAATGATGTGGGAGGCGTTGCTGCTGTGCGAGGACTTGGTGAGGGTCGCCTGCATGGGGGTGATGAAGTTAGCCTGGTGGTGTACGTGCTGCATTTGTGGTTTGCTCTGAGAGGTCGGGGATGGAGAGGAGGTGGCTGGGGAGGGAGGGCAAAAGGGCTGGGGGGCGTGGTGGGAGGTAGAGTTGGAGCGAGACACAGACGAAGGCGAGGAGGAAGGCGGGGTGGCGCTGTTGGGGGCGCCGCCGTTGCTGGATTTAACGCCGCTCTTGGAAACCCCCTGAGTGGCTCCCATTGTTCCCAGTATCCCCGCCGGGCAGGTAAAAACTTTCTGATGGGGGGGCACGAGAGGGGAGGCGGTGGGTGGAGGCCGCTGCTTGGGAGGTGACGGCGACGGGTGAGGGTGGATCTGCCCCATCACAGATCCCAGCCTCTGACTGGAGGCGGCCATGGCGGCGTGCCTCTGCGTCTGAGTTAGCCCCGGAGTAGCGGCGCCTTTAACAGACCCATAGGGACAGTCGGCAGTCCGAGGGGTCAACGACAGGCCGGAGGTGTGAAGGCGAGCCATGGACGAGACAACAGGAGTAGAAGAAGACGACGAGGAGGAGCAGGAGGAGGTAGTAGTGGAAAGGGTCGCTAGAGTTCCTGATGAGTTCCCAACGGAGACAGCGGCCTCTATCTTGGACAGGGAATGTTGCTGCATCGTTGACGCAGCCGGGGCAGCAGCGGGGTAGTGGGGGGCGACGGGCGGTGGAGAAGAGGTGGGTATTTGGAGAGGGGGAGGCGACATGGGGCTGTCCGCCAGACCGAGGCCCTTGGAGGCGTTGCTTAGGAGAGCCAGAGCGTGGGAGATGGAGTCCAGAGAGGGAGCCGTCAAATCCTCGTCCAGGGAGTCCGACAGACAGATGGGCTCCGGCGGCGATGACATTGGGGGTGGCTGGCGGCCGAGGGTCATGTTGGGAGGCAGCTTGTTCATCCACAATCCCTCCTAAAGAACAAAAAGCAGCGTGATCTGTAACCTGACGCGTCTACTGAGGGAAGAAGCCATTCGTATCCTTTCTTTTGGTAACAAGAGACAATTCAACAGTTTTCAGAAGATCTTCCTTTTAAGGTTCAAAAGCGGTAATAATACTTGCCGCTCTTTCATTTTTTCATGACAATCGGGTGGAAACATAACTAGCTTGTCTAGTTTGACCAGACTCTCAATTGTGAAGTCACGGCAACACCTTTGAACACAAGATACGAAAAATATCACATTGACTTTTATACCCTTGCTAAAGGCTTCAGTAATTATTGCAGCTCCTATCTTAAAACAACGTATGTCTTTGTAGAGCAACTCTACAAAGGCAATCAGTTAAAGGTTGCTTACTATAAATATAATGTTACGACAAGTGTTTCTTTCAGGCTTTCTTTTTGGAAGTGTATACAGCATTTTGCCAATACGGATGTGCTGCTCTTCTTGCTCTTCGAGCTCCACTCCCACGGCGTGCAGCGTTACAAAGACAGGGATTTGCAATAATGGCTGGAAAAAAACGGGCACAAAGCGCTCATAGATTGGGGCGAGGACAGAAACGGCCGATGCAAATCAGGCATTGCGCTTCCCTTCAGCTTTTGTAATTAAAACAAAACCTAACAAGTGTAGCCAAACTTATACTTAGGCTAATTTATCATTACCACAACATTGTTTCACTTATGTAAAGGCAAAAAGTAGTACTTAAGTGTGAATAATTAAGTATTAAATTAAAAGGCTATCCTTTGAGTACTGAGAAACTAAATGTACCATTTTAAATTTTAAAATAATTAATATATGTAATGTATACAGTGTTGTATTTCAGTCCAGCCCAGAAAAAAGGGGCCACACATCTATAGTAAGCATTAAACATGACATAACATAGCAGCATAGCTGACGCAGTTATTTAGTCCCGTTATGCTAACGTAGAGTCTTAGACCATTTAAGGTCATCTATAACGTAGTATGAGAGTGGAAAAGTACAAAAAATGAACATTGCTTAGTTATAAAATACAGAATATGTCGAAGAACAAAGCCAGTTATAATTAAGGCAATGAAGGAAGTTTAGTCCATTTGCTTTTATTCATTTATGGGGCAGATCTGCCACATCCAATATGGCGGACCTGCTGACGCATCCGCCATATTGTTATGTTGGCACATGGGGTGCTGATATCACTATGCGACGCGCCGGACCATTCACTTTTAGCTGGAGGGGTTAGTGTCAGTCAAAAGTAAGAAAATAATCAGTTATTTCAAATATCTTCAAAGAAATGCGGATTCAGCAAAATCAGGCGAATTTACATAATTTCTTTGATTTCGCATTTTCACCATCAGTAGCTAAAAAGTACAGAAACTGGCCCGAGGGCGTTCCAGCACGTCTATCAGACACATGCAGAACCTGAGACGAGAGAGAACGCTCGTTTTTAAGTTTACGTTTCTGTTGTCTAAAGAGACGTCGCAACTCTTTATTGGGAAAAAAGCACGTCATGATCCAGTTAAACGATGTTTCGGATTATATAATCCGAACAGATTTCATCTAAACATATCTACTGTCACATGACTAAAACCTGATTAACCCCCTGTAAATATAAACAGCAACACAATGGAAAAGAAAACATCAGTTATTATTATTAGCTTTACTGTTTTGACCGATACGGATATGTTAAAACCGGGCTAACATTGCCCGCACCGATGGTAATGGCGATATTGTTTGCATATGTGGCATAAATACTAGAAGCATGGCTCACCTTGGCTTTGGCCTTGGGTCCGGGCATCACCCTCCTTCTGACTCTAAATAAGAGAAAGGAAAAAAACACAAAACATCTGAGAAGTTCTCAAATTTTCACTCGCACCCAGTCTGAGATAAGAGTGAAGGACTGAATACTTACAGGTTTCCAGTAAGATGACCATGAACAGCAAGACTTTCTTTTAACAAAATCCTTAAAAAGAAAGGAAAAAAGCTATTAAATAAAAACTTGACTAAGGAGGAAATTGTATGGGTTAAAGTGGATGTGAAGTTGAGACCAGATAAACCTTATTGAGGAACAATAGGATAAAAATTGAATCATCTGTCGCTCATTTCTGCTCAATTTCTACATCTAGTAACTTTATCTGGTAATTCACGGCCACCTACAATTTATTCAATGTGTTTTACACAAAAGCACAATTACAACTAAATCAAACTTTAAAAAAAAAAAAAGCACGCATTTCCCCAACACTTCTCTGAACTGTAATAAGTGGTTATTAGCAACAGTTGCAATTTCATGTGTTAGTTTAGCCGTACGGTTAACTTCAAAACTACTGTTTTCCTTAATAATCTTTTAAATGTGCATTTCAATCTGCACTGAAGCTATGCTTGGGGGTTCATTTGGTTTCTAATAGTAATAAAAAGCAAAACAACTGTAAAAAAAATGGCGTCTATGCAGGGATCACTTAAAAATATAAAGTGTCCAATAGTAGAAGTGGCAAAAGATTTTAATTTTATTTTTAATTTTTAAAAACTGGACCGTCAGAATATAATTGCAAGTGAGTTTCTGCAGGAACTGGAAAAGATGATGTTTAAACTTTTACTGTAGCATTTAAGCCTTATTTTGCATTCTTATTGAGTTTCAAGGCCAGGAGAGTTTGTATGAATAGCTACCACAACTTAGCATTAAAGCAAATTAAAGTGTTTTGAACAAACAGCCAAGAAATATTACGACATATTACAAGAAATATTATTTATGAAAAATAATAAATATTTTACCGTGAATATCGATTATAATTCACCATGTTTGGCTCTGATTCCGCAGACACAGAGTAGACAAGACGGTAGACTAGACCCGGAGGAGCAGAGTAGTCTGGGCGGTTGATACGCTAATTGCTGTTTATTGTATTTTTTTAGGCCATTCAGTGATAAATACAATTAAATCAAGTATATTCTCTGGGCTTCAGGAAGCCAGGTTAATTTCAGGAGTGATCTTTCTCTAGATCTCACTTGGACATCAGTCGTTTAATCCTAGAAATGTCGTTCAGGTGATTAAAGGCAGACTCTGTAATCGACTTTATGTGTCCTTGTAAGTTCATCAATAAAACCCAGATTTTGGGCCTGATCAGTAGTTTCTAGCCCAAAAAACTGAATCCGAATGCTTATTATTCACCTTTTGGTCCCAAAACAATTACTTCAAGTTCGTTTCTGTTCAGCTGAAGAAGGATAGGGCGCATCCACGCATTAATTAAATCTATACACTAGTTAAACCCTTAGATAAGTCCATAGATATTTTGCATTCAAAGTATCAAATCGGTCCAAAACAAGGCAATTTTAATAGCTGGTATCGGAGTAGTCTGAATGTCTGGGAAACTATTTAAATCAAGGATCTCTATGACATCATCAAGCTGCGTGAGTAAACCCAACTTCAACACAGTTGTTAAACTTGTTGAAAGCAAAGCACTAAGTTTACAAAGCAGGACCAAAAACGGCCCTTCTACGGAGGGCTTAGGGTGACAAAATTAAATATATAAATAAATATATCATGAAATAAATAAATAAATCATTAAATAAACAAATATATCATTAAATACATATCTGTAGATCTACTATTAATTAATAATAAATGTATTTAATAATTAAATGTATCATTAAATCATGAAATACATCAATAAATAATTAAATACATCTTGTAATTCTGAAATATGCCATTTAAATAATAAAATGTTCTTTCTTATTTCCAAATATATATATTTATTTCATGCACCCTTGTCATGAAATAATATAAACTGTCGAACCCAGCCATCAAACTCAGTGGGCGGGACTTGCACGGCTTTTCCACAGATCCTGACGTCTGATTGGCTGCTCCATACAGTAACACAAGATAACGGGCTGAGAACACAGATCGAAAATTCAGAGGCGTTTTGGTTTCAATTGATTTTACGTGGATTTGATAAACACTGCAAGGACACAATCATGAATGTGTGTTATTGCTCAATTTTTTCCCACACAAAGTAATTTGTGTGAAAAACAGAAACTACTTTCATACGAAGGCAAGGCAAGTTTGTGTGTAGAGGATATTTTCGTGTAAAGACAATTCGAAGTGCTATACATAGGAAAAAAGAGCAGAAAAGGAAACAATAAAATCAACTTTGAATTTAAAATAAAAAAATACAATAAAAATTAAATTAAAATTAAATTATGAGAATAAGAATATTATTATCATTTATTTTATTTTTTTCTTTTAAATTCAAAGTTTATTTTATTGTTTCCTTTTCTGCTCTTTTTTTCCTATGGTTCCAAAAATCGGTTCTTATTGATCAACTCAAACATGCATTTGAGCGAGTACAGCCTCTAAAATGTCTCTCGTAAATTCAACACGGAGCCAAATAAGGTCCTGCATGGACGGAGCCGCCATGTTTGAATGCAAACCAAAACAGTAGATTCCACAGCATCAAAGTTAGCCCCGTCCACAGCAGTACCACCCACTGAGTTTGATGGCTTGGTTTGACGGTTTAAATTATTTAATCACAAGAGAGCTGGCACAGGAGTCATGAAATGAATAAATATACCATGAAATAATTAAAAATATTTGGAAATAAGAATATTAACATTTTATTACTTAATGGCATTTCAGAATTTGATTATGTATTTAATTATTTATTGATGTATGTCATGACTTAATGATACCTTTAATTCATTAATGGTAGACCTACAGATATGTATTTTATAATACATTTATTTATTTATTTAAGGATATATTTATTTCATTATACAATTATTTATTTCATTAAATATTTCTACATACATTTATTTAATTTAGTCACTCTTAGCCCTCCATAATATGCATGTCTGTCAAGATGTCAAATAACTGCAAAAGCACTGAAATATATTATTTACAACACCCAACATTGAGAAAACAACCCAACATTAGCCTAGCATCTAGCATGCCCATGTTTGAGCAGCACATGAACGCTGACCAGTAGATCAATTAACGATAAAAAACTATAGGAGGGAGTTGAGAGGAAGAAATGTAATTACTTTAAAATGAAGTGTAGCAAGTTTAAACAGACGTGGCAGTGAATTTTATAGCATTAATATGGTTTAAGTCAAGTTATAAACCCTGCAGCAAAACATTTACTAGAGTTATAATTTTTATGTTTTTGAAATGTTTTCCAAAAGGTGAAGTGGCAGCATTTTACCCAGGTTAAAGTCAGAGACACATTTTTAACCGACCTGGTCTGCATCCAGCCTTTGGGCCACAGCAGCTTGACCTCGTTCTCCAGGAAGGCCTTGAGGTAGTCCTCCACCGACAGAGCGCACTGGTTCTCCATCTCATAGCAGCTCAGCTTCACACGGACGAGGTTACACAACAAAGTCCTGCACAAACAACGGGCTCTGATTTATATCTAGATCCAAGAACCAAGAAAGTTTTTTATAATCAATCAAATCAAAAATACTTTATCCCAAAGGAAATTGAATGTTGGAGTATGTCATTTAACTAGGAAGTTGTTATAGATGGTGATAGGTGTGGCAGGAAATATCATCTGTAGCAGTCTGTTTACAACTAAGCTGAACAAGCCTCTGACTGAAGAGGATTTTCAGGGTCGTCCATAATTTCTTTTAATTTTATGTAAAATTCTTCTGTACATCATCTACAGAGACTCCACATTTGTCCCCAGCCTTCTTTATCAGGTTGTTGAGCCTTCCAACAGGGCGGAAGATTGAAGTGATGATGGCGGATAGATTTTTTGTTTGTGTTTTCGCCAATTCAACTGAGATGAAACTAGCGTGAAAATCGAAGTGCTATTGATTGAATTTCAAAATCTTTACTACATGCAATTGGTAAAGGGACTAAATAGAAAACAGAAGCTTGACAACAAAATGAAGAACAAATGAAGGCAAACATAATTGTGGATCAGGAGATAGCGTAGCCGTGAAACAGAGTCCGATAATTACCTGAGCTTGTCGTCCCAGATAAACTTCTTCCGCGGACCCATCACTCTTTTTCCAGGTTTCTCGTCATCCTCTTCTTCTGAGCCGATCCTATCGCCCTCCTCTGACTGCTGCCTGTAAAAAACCGCAGTAAAAACAGATTCTAAGGATGTCTGTAAAAAAATCATAATTTAAAAAATCAGATTCGTTATGCAGACGTCTGGCAGGGCCGACACGTTTGTCGCGTTTGAGTGGCAAAAGAAACAACTTGGGGCCTGTTCCTACTGAGCAACCCTGATACTTTATCCCTTTAGAACAGAAAATAAAACTAATAAACCCTATTTAAACAAAACCATTTAAAAGTACCTATTAATCTGAAACCTTTAGTCGCAAATAGTACTTGTTAATGTAAAAATACAGTAAAAATAGATACATTTTGTAGAATTTTTTGAACAAACCAGCAGGAACTGTTAAATAATAATAAAAGTAGTCTGTCTTTTCTTAATGGTATGAAATAAAATTTGTAATGATTTCAAAATTTGGTCTGTCATTATCAGATATTGCCGCTGTTATGTTATTTGTTCACTTCATGCAAAGAGTTAAAAATATAAAGAGGTCTGAATACTTTCTGTACCGTCCGTGTCACAGGATTATTGATAAATCAAAGCAAATCTGGGTTTTCATATTTAAGATCTATTCATGATCCTCATTTCAGTGACTCCCACTGGTGTTTATTTCTTACCCCCAGGAAAAAACTAGGCCGAAAGATCTATAAATAATTCAAACCTTTGAAATGTTCTTTTATTTGTCAGAAGATGTGGATAATTTCCTCTCTATTAAGGTTAAACTGGTAGAAGAAACTGTATGAAGCACAACACCGAAGGCTTAGGTTTAAATTGACATATTATCTTCTAACATCAATTTGTTTTTAGGGGTACATTTTCTACTGGGGAAGTTTACAGTGCGTTTCTATCAGGCTTCTAATTAGGAAAATGACAACAATGAATGGGATGTTCCCCCTCAAATTAAAAAAAGGTGAATAAAATTTGACTTAAAGTTGGGATCGTCTAAAACTAAAACACATGTACTTACTTTGCAACTTTGGCCATGCACTCCATGTTGTATTTGGCGATCTGCTCGGGCATCACGCTACAAACGGCCAATTTCAGGTTCAACAGAGGCGCCCGCAGCCGGTCATCCTGACGCACAGAGGAAGAGAAAAGAGACAAATGAAGAAGCAGACGGCTCATGGAGGGAGTAGAAGAAGAGAGAGGAATGAGACGATAAGTAAAAGGAGGTGTTTTTACATTTAGATAGTCAACATTACTAATGATGCGTGAGGAGAGCCATTAGATAGCTCAGCTTCTAGAGCCAGTTCCTGCTGCTCTCTTCTCCTCACTAAGATCCTTAAATGCAAACACCCAGTAGATTATGTTGTGGATTAGAGGAAGATTTTAAAAGGGATGTGAGGCATAAAAACTGCATATTGCAATAAAAAACAAACAAAACATAAAATGAGGTTTAATTTAAAAACAGTCTAGTCTGCCTCCATTAACAGCTACACCATATTCATATTTAAAACGTTTTATTTAAACTTAGTTTGTAATATATGTATCAGGATTAATGATGGCAGAGATCAAACGCTGGAACGGCCTGCTTGTGTTGGAGAGATGATATCGGAAATGTTTAGATTTAGGCCCATATAATCTGATACTCTGATACTATAATCTGATTGATAATGGTCCGATATCAATTTCGGATTGGGATACTCCTACTATTAAGTGGTTGCACCTCTATTTACTAAGTTTAGGCCAAGACTAAAATCTTTAAGAGTCAGCTAAAGTTATTTTTAAGGCTAATTTTACAGTTACATTTAATTTAATTAACTTAATTTAGCACGTTCATATGTAGGTTGCAGACCTTCCTCTTCACAATTTTAGTAGCAAAGTCCCGATACAACTTTTTGACTTTCGATATGATACCGATATTGGAGCCTTTAATATTGCCAGATACCTATATTGACTAGATACAACAATACATTTGTATTACTTTTGAACTGTGAAATTTTAGAAAAGTCTTGATAAAGTGAAATTACCCAGACAGACAGTGATGGTTTATAAAAAATGAAATCGCTCCAACGCGATACTACATGCTACATTCACCACCGATGCATATATCGGCAGGAAACCTGGGGTTGAGTGCCTTGCCCAGGAGCACTTGTGACAAGAGGCCGCGGGAATTTAACATTCAAGACGACTAATCTACCCATCGTGCAACAGTGACTCCAGATGCAAACTGATAAATAAAAATGGTGGCACGGATTAAATGGTTGTATTGGAGAGATTTCAGCAGATACAATCCGATTTTATTGTTATTGTTGGTATCGGATCAAATATCGGTTCGACGCATCTAATTCAGATGGTTCATAAAGAGGTTCCTCGTTGCACAGGGCAGTCACAGTCTGCAGAAATATCTGCCTTTTTCTCACCTGGATGTTGAGGCTGAGCTTCTTCAGGCGCTTGAGGAGCGCCTCCTTGTTGCACGGCACAAACGCTTCCATGTGCGAATAGATTTCTGAGCGCTTCTCGGGTGGTTGCTCCTGCACTTGCAGCTCAATACTGACAAGAGAGTCAGAGGTGGTTAGAAAAAGACACAAATAAGTAAATAAACAAAATGAAACCAACGAAGAGAAACTGAAGAGGTGGATGGGAAAAAGGACAGTTGTAGGTGGTGGAGGAGGAAGACGAACGGACAGAAGTAAAAAGTCGTTACCACAGAAAACAGAAGGAGGAGAGAAAACAAAACACTTGAAGACAGCAGGAGAGGTGACGAGGGAAATCTGCTGAAAATGACAGACTGATGAAAGCAGGAGGAGAGAGAGGGTGTGATTAGACTCGATGATGATTTAAAAGCTGTCCTACTCACTCCAGGAGAATGTTATTCATGTCCAGGGTGAAAAATTTCTTCCTCCCTTCTTGATCAAACTGCCGCGAGGCCTGCGGTGGAAAAGCCCGAGTCAGCAGACGGCAAATGTCATTTAAATGTCAAGCAAACAAACTACTGGGAAAACACACTAAATTTGGAAGAAAAAAAATAATCAAAAATTTAAAAAACCTTCGGATAATCACGATCAAAGTGGACGAAACTGCAAGCTGTTGAATCCACCAAAAAAAAAAAAAGACATTCCTTTAACTTTAAATTCTCAACCTTTTTTCTTTTAATAATCATCCATGAAAGCCATTTTGGACTGAAAATGTACATTTGATAATTCAGTAAGTAAGGTTCTGTATTTGCAAAAATCGTCCAAGATAGTAAAATTACTGAAAAAAAGTGTGCAGCAATAGCATATAATGTGGGGATGCAGAACTATTCTCTCCTGTTAACTTTTACTTAACTTACTAACAGAAATTAGGAGAAATTACCATCAGTCACCGTGATATTCTCTCTCTGTTAATCTTAAAACTCAGTTAAGAAATCTTGGGGTAATAACGAATTGTTTAACAGCAATAATTAATCAAACATCAACAGAATCAAAGGAATAATGTTTAAACCAGACTTGAAGAGATTATCACGTGCTTTTGTCTCCAGCAGGTTAGTCGAGCTGCTCCCTGGGCGCTCTCTAAACAAGCTGTAAGACAGAAACATCCAGACCGACTGTGCTCCAGTTCTTACGAGAACCAGGAAATACTCAGATCTCAATTTAAAACAGCTCTGCTTGGTTTTAAGTCTCTTTATGAGCCGTATGAACCGGGTCGGACTCTAAGAGGCTCAGGTTCTGGTTCTCCTGCTGGTTCCAGGACCAAACACGGTGAGGCTGCGTTTCAAGAGTTGTGCTGCAAAAAATCTGCAACAGTCATTCTGAAGACATGACACAACCCTCAGCTCTGATGTTTAAATCAAGACTTTAAACTTTTCATTTTAACAGTTTATAATAATAATAATAATCAGAGTTTTGAGGCCACAGTTCAATTCAAAACCTATTTTCAATTCAAAACTATTCAATTCATGATTTCTGCTTAAATCTCTCTAGTTGGGAGGAGCCTATTATTAAAACCAAAAATATACAAAGTTTCAGAACTTCTTCCCTTATTGCTTCATATTAACAGACTTTAACTCTACTGTTCAGAGTAAATTTTTGAAGCTGGACAGATGTAACAGGCTGAACATGGGATTATCACGCTTTTTTAATTATAACTTTTCAACAGCAAACGGATTTGTCTAATTTTTTTTAAATTAATTATGGAACATTTTAAATGAATTCTGAATGGTAGTAGAAACATCCTAATTATTATGTAAATCAATCTTTTGCCGCCCCTCTAGTATATGACAGCTGAGATTAATGTATCTTCAGTCTTCACTTGTAATTAACTATTCCGTTTTTTTTTCTTCTCCATTTCTCCTTTAAAACAGTTTTAATTTCCTTTTTTTGCAATAAAAATAAATCCGCCTTGCCCTAATGTGTAGTAGATCAATCAAAGTCTTTTTAAATGCATCAACTTTCATAAACCAGGTTTCTCTGAGTAACTTGCACCGTTTGCACTCTAAAATTTGGCAAATCAAAACAATATTATTACGAAAAACAAAGATTTGTCTTTAAAGGGCTTTAGCAGATGTTTGTCTCCTTGTGCCGGTTAAGGTAGTTTCTTATTTAAGAATAAACTTAAACATGACCGACGCGACATAGGCGGAGCAACACAGTTTATAGGATTTAAACATTTGAGCGTTGTTGGCAGACCATCACTTTTTAACAATGTGTTTGACAGAACCTTGGAGGTTAATGCCGTCGCTTAAGGACATTAATAGTCATTTTTACACCAATCAACTGTCCTAAACATGACTTGATGGTGAAAGTCTCCATTTTCTCCTCATCTGCGGTACATCCTCTTTGTTTCTACCGTCTGCGTAACACTGCCAAACTCACTCACGCCAATTCCCGTGCAGAATTGAAAATCCTAATGCAAGCTATGGTTTCATCTCGTCTAGATTTCTGCAGTCCACTTTTATATTTGTTTAGTTAAAACATATGTAGACCGGTAGCAGTCTGTGCAGAATGCTACTGCTAAGCTTCTTACTGGATCCTCCAACATCTGTCATGCAACTCCTCTTCTGAAACAACTTCATGGTCTCCTAGTTTGTTTTTGTTTAGTTTTACTTCCTTGGCTGACTAGCCTAGCCTACTCACCGCTATCTGCCTAAATAAGCTGAGGCTCTCTGATTGCTTTAGGCCATAATACAGGCCTAAAGTGTTGTTGGACAATCCCCCCCCCCCACCCTTTCGAATGACACATGTTCGCCCTCTAGAGCTCTGAAAGGTGAACTTCTCAACCAATCAGGAAGTTTTGTTTCAGGTCACAATAAGCGCTAAATCTGGAAAAAGGTTTCAGGCAAAAGTGGCTGCAGGTAAAAAAATAATAATAAATAGAAATAATTTTAGAATTACTCATGTGGAATATCTGCAATCAACTGAAAAAAGAATACATTTGCTTTTTTGGTATATTTTTAAAAATGCTTCACTTGGCTGTGAATAAATTGAGATCTTCTGTCTCCTCTGCGTAAAATGACAAGTTGCCTTCAGAAAAGCTGCAGCAAATCAGCTTGACTGGCAGCGTTAAGGCTTCTGATTGGTCATTTCTGACCAGGAGCGGCATTAGCTCTGAGAACTGCAGTAGGACAGCACAGAGAAGCCAAACATCTGTCTCATATTACACAGTCACAATGTAGTGACAGTTTTAAGAAATAAGTAAAAAAATGTTTTTTTAACCTATTTTTTTTTTTTTTTACCTATTTTATGTCAGTGAATCATTTAGTTACATAAAAAAAAAAAAGAAAAAGAAAAAAAAAAGGAGGCTCTCATCTGCAGAAGCTCTGCTAACAAAACTCCTCCATGAGCCATAAAAGCGTCCCTGCTAGGTTACATAAAACCCTTAGAGCTTCAGCTTTAAGCCCTACTTTCCTAAAACGTCACATGGGGATTTATTCCCAGTGGAATAAACAGCAACAGAAAACAGTGTGGCATTTCCGTTTAACTTCAGAGAAGAGGCTTGGCTAGTGATCGCAGACGGCTACTGGAGGACCGAGGCTGACTCACCGCTCGCAGATCCTCAATGCGTTTAATCAGCGGAGCCGGCAGGCCGTCAGGCAGCGGCGGCGGAGAATAAAGCCCGCCCGACGACCCCAGGCTCCGGACTTGGCCACTTCCCGCCACTGCTTTTTGGGAGGCGACACCAATACCCAGAATGCCATTCTCCCTGGCTGTTACAACTGCGTGCTGGTCGGAGTCCAGCCAGTTGAAGTCTAGATCTCCCAGTAGATCCTGCAGCTCCTTCTCGTTAGCGGAGCCCAGTAGCGACATCACGGCGGGGTCGGAGGCGAGGTCCGTGAGGGAGAGGTCACCGGTGGAGGCGCCGCCCTGAGGATGGGTGGAGTTGGAGGCTAACAAGGGGTTGGTGGCGTTCCCCGGGCTGGGTCTGCCGGCAGTACCAGCTGCCAAACGGAGCTGACCCATGTTCGGGTTTCGCCTCTTCATGTCCTCTTTTTCCCGGGAGAAACGGCGGAGCATGGCCGCCAGGTACAGCGAGTCCTTCATCAGCTTCTTCCTCTTCTTCTTCTCTGGTCGGTGCAGGCCCAGAGCACTCACACTGTTAAGGAGAAAATATATAAGACTTGATTATTTACACTGTTAAGGAGAAAATATATAAAACTTGATTATTTACACTGATAAGGAGAAAATATATAAAACTTGATTATTTACACTGATAAGGAGAAAATATATAAAACTTGATTATTTAAGAAACTGAGGTTTTTTTCCCCCAATTACTATAAATTAAATATGCCTTACAGTCTGTTTTTTGATCAGCTATAAACATAAGCTGCTATTGGTTAATGCTTTATTTTAAATGTGGATCAAAAAAATATTTTAACCATAAAAATAAAACAAGGTTTCTAATAGGGATGATAATTTTATCATCATATCTTGTGGTACTATCGTTTTAACCATAAAAGTAATAAAGTAAAACATATGAATTTAAAACAGGCTTCATAAAAAAAAAAAAAAAGCTAAATACAAATGTGTAATTTTTATTACATAACTAAAACACATTAACTGCATCAAATGTTATTTTTTTATTATTATTACTGCTCTAATGGATCAAAGTGATTGAAAAAAAGTAATAATTCAGAAGTTTTAGGGAGTTTTCTAATTTTATTAGCCTTAATTCATCATTGTGACGATAAATCACAATCATTTTCATGACATTAAATTTAGCCCAACAAAGATACACAGTATAACAAATGCCAATCCCTAATTGTAAAAAGATAGAAACTAGGGATGTACTGATATTGGACCGATACCTGATATTACCGTGCAGTTTTGGGTTATAACCAATAGTTGCAGATGTTACATGTAGTTCCCTTCTCTTTAGGGAACATGAAAATAACAACCACCTCCCCTACATTGCTTCTCTGTTTAGGTTAAACACCCCACAATCCTGCGCTGCATCACTGTCACATGACCAGACAACATGATCAAACCTTTAATCACCTACGCCGTGTGTCATTTGCTAATGGATGCCTTAAATTTACCTCTGGTGTCTATAAAACATCTAATTATCTATATATATATATATAAACAGCGAGAGGATGGAAAGAAAACCGAAACGGAGAGAGCAAGAGACATTAAAAGCATTGCTAAAAAGTGTTTTGTCAATTTCAATTGCTTTTGACAGTCAGGTTGTTATAAACTGATGTTGCTTTATGTTTTCAAGCTTATAAAACGGATTGAATGTAAAACGTCATCTTTCCAGGCATCCCAGTAGCCATGTTTCCATCCGACTGTCATGCAAGTAGGGCTGAGAAATATACATTGTAACTACGGTATCCGTGCGTGCAATAGTCACATCCCAAAGGACTGTTTGGATTGCAAGATATTTTGGCTAATATAGTTGTTATAAAGTAGCATTTATCATGCTAACATAATATTTAGGCAGTTGTGCGAAGTCTCACTGCAGCAGATGCTCAAACCAGACACTAATAAAATAGCTCAAACATACTAGAGCGCAAAGATGGAAGCACAAAATAGGCAGATACGACTTGATATTTATTGCAACATTTACCGATATCCATTTAGTGCAGGCCTAATATTACAAAAATATCTCAAAGGCAGACAAAAACTAAACAGACAAATGAAGTTCACAACATGATGTGTGATCAGTGGCGGTTAACTGTGTTAAACTAAATAAATATTAATGTCATCTGTTAAAAACGTAATATGAAAAAAATGCTGAAATTTTTTATTGCATGGTAAAAAAAAAATAGTAATGTCAGTTTGTTCCAATATCATCATACAAGTTTAGATTAAACTTTAAAAATGTCACAAAAAATAAAATGGGGATAAGTTCTGTTTAAGTCTAATAGTTTGGAGCGAATCGACCAAATCAAGCAACGCGTGATCTAATAACATGTTGACATTACGCATTCCGGTCATAAACAGGTAGAAGTAGACAAAGTTCACGGCATCACAACCTATTCACAAAGAAGTTTCCATTAGGAATGTCCCAAAATTTTGAAGTGTGAAATATAAGAAAAGGCTTAGTTAAGTCATACCACGCAGAGAAATAAGGTTCAACAAGTGAATAAAATAAAGGACAAGTTTTGCAACATAGGCTCGGATTAGACGCTTGAACGGACTGCTTAATCCTTATAAGCTTTAGCATCTCAGCCACTAAAAATATACGTCTTTAGCATTAAACGAGGTAATAGTTCGTCCGACTCACTAAAAATGTGTAGACTTTGACCAACTTAGCATTTGCAGATTTACATTCTGAACATAAAAGATTGTAAAGTTATGCCAACATTGAGACCAAAAGATTAATGAATGGAGTAATAAAGACATGAATCAATAAAGAAACATTGGGCTAAAATAAAAAAAAAGTAAGACTTTACACTAAATTGTGTCACTCTATGGTTCAAATTATGTAATTTGGTTGAGCTAGGTACAGTTAACTTATTAAATTGAGTCGATTTTTATATATAAAAGGGATAAAAGCTGTCAAACTTATTCTTAATCCTTACATTTAAAGTCCGTCCCGTGATGAAAACACCCATAAGTGAGCAACTCTATCCCTGTTTCAATCCTTGAGCAAACTTCAAATAAGGGTGGCTATTGTAAGGTCTAACAAGAGAAGTACTGCAATCTCTACTTGTGAAATTTTAACAAATAGACCGGCTTACCTTAGTCAAAAGAAATAAACGTTTTAACAAAAAAATAAAAATCAGCAAATGCTGACAAAAGCAGCCAAGAAAGCTGGAGAAACTAAGTAGCTCCTGGGAACGTGGAGGATTAACGTGACGCTTGCACCTACAGATCGTTTTCTCCGACACGCACGTATATAATATCTGTTTCATAATGGCACAATCACAATGGCCGCTGCTATTTTTAGGAGCTGTTTTCCGAGTGATGGCGTCTCAGCATATTTAAGCGTGGATAATGGAGCGTCTTCTAGGAGGTGGCTCGCTTGTCACAGCGGCTCAGAGCAAGCCTCAGTCAGCATCCCTGCATCGGCAGAGATTTACGAGACGCTCTGCACAGAAGCAAGGGGCCCCGAGTCCGAGAGAGTCGGGATATTGGGCCGAGTCGAAGGAGCCAGGCGTCTGCATAGATTGTTAAACACTGACAAAACAATGTTTTTTAGAGTATGTACAAAAGCGTCCTCCTCATTAGGTAAATACAGTTAAAAGTACGTAAGGAGAGGCCAGAGTACCTGGAGAGTGCACGAATATAGTGGGAGAACATAGAAAGTCCATGCGAAAAATAAAGAAAAGAAAAAAATTATGAAAAAAGGGAAATCATTGGCCCCACTTAAGGGCAATAAATTATTTGCAATTTTATTCTATATGATACCTATTAAGACAATAAAAATACTAGAATATTTTTCTGAAATAATGCAATGCCATAAAACCATACAAAAAGTTAAAAAAAGGCATAAAGCATGTTTGTAAGCATCCCTACAGAGTTTAAAATTGGTTTAAGAAAGCAGAAGAAGAAAAAACCCGGCTTTTATCGTTTTTAAGAAACAATTATATCATTACGATTCATAATGTAAATACAGTTAAAAGCACTTAAAGAAAGGCCAGAGTACCTGGAGAGAGTGTATGCATGTACTGGGAAAACATGAAAAGTCCATGCAGAAAGAAAAAAAACAGAAAAGAAAGAAAGATGTTCATGTTTATTAGAAATCATATCCATACTGAATTTGAAATTTGAATAGTAAAGCCGAAGTAGGAAAAACTCGCTCTTATTGTTTTTAAAAAACAATTTGATCATGCACAATTACCATATTTTCTCCACTATAAGGCAAAGTCTCAGTTACAGGGTCAGTTTCTAAAAGACTTCCCTTTGAACGCTGTTTGTGAGGCGGGTTTTTGTGACAACACGTTGAGCGTGTAGTGAAATGCATTTGAGAGCTCACTTGACGAAAGCAAGTGCGTACGAATTTCACACACACCCGTGCGGAGCTGCTCGGACACACGCCCAACTCTGACTAACGAGTAACTCGACTGTCCAGTACTACATCCTCTCACTTTTTCACATATATGTACTACGGTAGACTAGTTATCCTCTATGGCTGCATTTAAGACATAAATATCAAGTTATTAGAGCGGTTACAGACTCACCAAACTACCTTTACTGTAACCAGTCCAGACAATCTCAGTCTGAGCCAACATACAAACAAAGAGTAATTAGGAGTCACGTCTGAAGTTTGTGGTTTGTTTATACAAATTGGTTCTGGCTCGTATAATAGTTTCTGTCCATTTATCAGCATTGCGGGTATGTTTACAAACCAAACATCAGTGGGTTTCTGGAAGAAACATTAAGTCATCCTTAATAATTTAGCTTGTAAAGTGTAAACTAGGCCTAATGTGTGAGCGACGCATTAGACCGATGGTTCTCACCCTTGTTTAGTTACTCTGTTCTTCTTCAGGTTCTTCTCTTCCACACAGTTCACTTCAGTCTTCTTTTTCTTCTTAATTGTCTGCTCCATATCGTTGTTTACCATCTGGAACAAACAACATGATTAATGTCATATAGGATTTTGAATGTTAAGAGTTTAAGCCCGGCAAAAAGTCTAAATACACATGATGACATTTTAACTTAAACACTTCACACCAGTTGTTAAAACATGGCGGTGGAGGAGCAAATCTTTTAGACATCTGTTTAAGTGTGTGTACTCCTGCTTTTTCATCATCTTTTGAGTTACCAGCATCAGAACCAGGTACTTAAAAAGGCTCCTCAACCTGATAAAGTGAGTTGGTTCTCTTCTGAAAAGTACTGTGGGATGTCTGGAGATGATGTTGCAAGGAAGGATTCACCATAAAACCAAGAAAATATAGAAGACTACATTCATCCTCTTCATGAGACTTAAATAACAGTTTCTTACACAGATTAGAAGTCAGCAACCATTTTCATTCAGAGCCAACTTTTAACCCCGCTACTAGAAAATAAAATGGGTAATGTTTTATTATGAAAGCAAAACAAATGTTTATTTTCAGATTTTAGAACATAATGAATCATCTTTGCAAATCAATCAATGAGCTTTTATCTATAAACATGGAAAGTAGAATATTTTATATATGGTTACTTTAAAGTAATTTATCAGACATTAGAAGCTGATTTTTCCTAAAAACTTACAGAAATGTTCCTAAAACAACCTTTTATTAATGCATCCATTATCAAAAACCTTTGCTTTTTGATTTTGTAAAAGCCAAAATCGAGGGTCCAACAATTCGCAATTAGCTGACTCCTTAGCTAGAGGTTTGTTGTAACACATGAGATTCTTCATCATCAACAACAAATCTTTAAAGAGGAACTTAAAGAGGAAACTGTATGAACTAAAACAAATGTAATTTTCCTTTTGGATTCAGATTATTTCTAAATTTGATTCTCCAGAGCCAATAACATCTCAGACTGAATCTCATCTACACCTGACTCCCTGCCTCAGTCGCCTTCTTCCTCATCCAATTTTAGATCCAAACACTACAATTAAAATTGTTTGTCCTTTCCTTTTACAGTTATATTTATTTTTTCTTTCACATGTGTAAGAATAAACAAAAAAAAGGCTCCCTCGCATGCTTTGAATTCTTTATCGTACGGCAAGGCTTGAGTTTGACTTGTCTCACCTTGTCCTCCTCGCCCTCTGAGTCAGAGGCCGCTCTGAACTGCAACGTGCCGGTGTTGATGTAAAATCCCCCAAGCTTTGTGGTCAGAGACGCAGGCACCAGCTCATCGTACTGGGAAGAATAACAATGGAAGACATTTTGTGGTGTTAAATTCACAGGACTGTAGAAAACAACAAACCACTTTCAAAGCAACAATAACAGGAACGCTGATCGAAGATTTAAAAACATCAGAGTAACTGATAACGTGTCTTTGTTCACATTTCACAAAGAACGCCCTCCGCTCCTCTGCTGGTCAGCAAAAAATGAATGGCCCCGTGGCGCACCGGAGTAAATAAAGATCTGACATGGATTACAGCCTCCACAGGGCTTAAAAACACACAAAAATGTTCTAACCCCATTACAAATCAAAGAAAAGAAAATTAGTCAAAAAGGTGTTGCTGATTGGTGAAAACAGCCATCAAAACATTATAACAAATCTTATTTAATGGCAGAGACTCAGCACATACGGCACAATTTCCCCTGTTACAGCTGAACACGAAGCCTCAAATACTGTCAGGGGGAAAAAACAGTGAGATGCTGCTGGTGGTATATAGATCCACTGTGTTTAACTCCAGCCTCAGGTGGGCTGCAACGGGGACGTCGGGCTATCTTTAGAACGGCCCGAGATGCATTTCTCAAAAAAAGAAGAAGAGCATCAAACACAGAAGGAAACAGGAAAATATACAATATATAGAATAAATCACCCAGAAAATGTATGTGAATTTATGGAAAACAGATGAATCGCATATTTGTTTATACAGGAGAATGGAGCTGGCCTGACATGTACCCAATTAGATTTTAACCCCTGTATAGGTATGCACCCATTTAAAAAAAATATGGGCCTATTAAGGGGAAACAACCACGATAATCAACACCGCAGCTTAACCCACAAAGTATCTCCTAGCAAAAGTAGCGCAGTTGAAGGAAAAATAGTTTTTTTTATTATTTTATATGTATTACTATTAATTGTTAGTCATGTTGAATTACTACACATCACAAAATGGACATATTTTACAGCTGTAGGAGAACAAATCATTGTTTGACTGTTCTACCATAACCCGCGATGGTCAACTCTAAAGAGTTACTATTAAATCACGGGTAAAATGTTTCTTTTTTTTGTTGAATGTTTAAAAATGTCATCTCATCATTTTTGTCCGTCTGAAGCTTTTAGTGCTTATCTGCATTTTTATCATCAAACCAACAACAGCTTTCCCGTAAATTATATCTATAGTTGTTTTCATGCCCAAAAGACTCGGTTCGATCGGGAACCAAATTACAACGTTGCTAAATTTTCAGCTGCTGCGGTTCGTTTTTTAATTGTACTGTGATAAACAAACCAAACCTTTGGTGGCGCTGAACCAAAAACCACTGAAACCCCCAACAACACTACATCTTCGCTCTTCATAAAACGTAAATAAAAACAGGGCTGCTTGGGATTTTAAATTTTAGGATTTTTAGCGGGTCTGTCTTGTTTTTAGAAAAATGTGGACAACAAACATTCGTCAACAATTGGCTCAGAATGAGCAGAAAACAACCAAGTATTATGTTTTTACACAAGAACGCTGAGACGGCTAACACATTGTGACAGGGCTCAAATAAATACCAGAATTTCATTATGAATATATATATTATTTAATAAAACAACACTCTCACACCACAGCTAGAAACAGGCACACACACACGAGTGCACACACACAGATTTACATTAAGAGCTCAGCAGGTATATCTGAGTGAGAATACGGCATCGTCCCCTGCAGGTGTGTCCAAAAAACCCGCCACGGCCATCTGTTGTTCCCTACGGCAAATTGTAAAAATGAATTTTTCCAAATTTTAACCAGCTTACTAATGTTGACTTCTTAAGATGTGACTATAAGCTGCAAATGCAAAGTAGAAGATAAACAATGAAATGAAGTGAAAAATCGCAAAGGGAATAAACCAAACTGGCGGAGAAGTGTCCTGAGTCGGACGTCAGAAAGTTTAATCAAACGCTCGGAGAGGTTAATGAACGCAGCATCAGTCCAAAAAACGAGAAAAAACGAGAAACCAAGTTGTGCCAATTGCGTGTGTCAGAGCGGTCATGTCGCATTTTGTCCTATTTTGACACGAGACGTGTTTTAATTCTTCACCAGAAGATGAGAGATCTGGATAAATGTCCGAAGCAAGCAGTGCCGCGTTTAGCTTTCCTTTTCCTCAGCTTCTTTCGTCTTGATGCCATTTTAGGAAGAGGTGGTCTGCTCAAATTGCTCAACAGTTTTAAAAATAGATCCACAAACGACGTAGAAAAGTCTGAGAGTCGGACATCACAATGGCATCAGTCTGAAAAGCACGCTCACATGAGGGACGAACAGCCACGAGTGACAGCTGTCCTCACAGCTGCCTGAATGCTGTTACACGCGCAACAGTGGCAATGTTGGACTCTGCACTTTTTTTTTCTTGGTTGGCTAATGGTAGGGCTAATAAAATTCTTGGTGGGGCTTTAGCCCAAACAAGATCCACCCTGGCGGCGCCTCTGCATATAGCCCATCCATAGCACCTCCAACTTCATAGCAGCGGGGTCTAACTTATACAGACGTACAGCGAGATAGATGCACATTATAAGTAACCCTGCTAGTACGGATGAACAGATCTGAAAATCTGGGCCGATATCGATATATGATGTTAATATTGCTTTTCACCAATATTTATTCTGATACATATGCCCTTTTGTTAAGACTCACGCAGTGTAAAATTATTCTCTGCTTCAGTTAAACAATCCCACAATCCTTTGCTGATTTACCATCACAGTCGCAATATCAAACAAACACAAAAAGACCAACCTTCCTCCCCGCTCCTAAACGCAACATGAACATAAAAGTCAGTTCTTATAGACAGACAGCTTAACTCTGTCCCGTTCAGTTATCAGCAAGAAAATTTATAACACACTATATCAGCCCGCATCTTAAATCTCAGACATACGAACTCCAACACAAGCAGTCTTTTCCAAAATTTAATCTGCACCATTATTTCTATTAAGCAGCTTGTATCCAGGATCACTACTACATTGATTGCTTGTTCGCTATTTTTGTAAACTACTGTTCTCCGTTTGATTAGTTTCTCATAATAAAGCGTTGTTGTTTTTTTTTACATTTCACGCTACAAAAGTAACAAAAGTTTGTAGGATTAACGCTGATATCCTATCGGTTCAAAATTGGTATCAAGCAATAGTGAAGACTAAAGTGAAAAATTGGTATTGGGACATCCCTAAACTGACATTGCCCAAAACAGATATCGATGGAGAGATACCAAGCAGCCCCATTTATCACGATTATCAGTGTAGACTCTCATTTGTTTTGGTTGTATTTACCCAGAATCCTCTGCACAGTAGTTCACTCCCTGCTGTTGGAGCGGTCTCGCTCCACCTTGCGTTCACATATACATTCGAAATGAATCAAGGCTCACTTCAGAGCTGAACTACATGCGTGGGGCGGTCAGGGTTAGCTTTTTTTGTTGGTTAGCATTAGAGTTCAGTTACCTTCACACTCCCTCAAATGAACCAGGCTTTCTAGGCAAACAAATTTTCATCATGCCGGTGTGAATAGACCCCAAATATTCCTCGTGCATTGATAAATCCTGCTCGACAATTAGAGTGCTCCCGTCTCTCCTCCGTTAGCAGCTGTTTAACTAGCCTAACCTTTGGCCCGGTCATGAGGGGACTTACCGCTTCAGAGTTGTCTATGAATGAGTCCGTCTCATCATAACCGAACCCAATATCAATTAGATCTTGCATCCGATCCTTCCTCTTCTTTGTACCCGCGTTACCCTATAAATGTAGTACGAAAAAGTAAGATTAATCCAAACATTTGTGGATTTGTATTTCAAAACACAAATTATTGTTTATTGCAGGTATTTAAACATTAACTTTTTGTTTTGACCTCCTTCTCTTGCTCTGACACATGGTGCAAAGATATTAAATGATGTTTTATTTAAGTTTGTTACATTATGAAAATTGTGCATAGCTTTATGTTCTAAATGCCTGACTCATGTCAACAGATATAATTGACATTTCGAACTAATAATGGATGAATACTGCATATATTGATAGTTGTTCATTAGAGCTAAAACTACTAATCGATTTAATCAATTAAAATTGATTACTAAAATAGTTGACAAATAATTTAGTCATCGATTAGTTGCTTTATAATCACGTTTTACTGTAAGCGGTACATTTTTAACACAACCTTTTATATCTGGGGTCAATATGTGGCAGTAATGAGCTACCTAATGCTGTGATCTACCAGTGGAGCAGTAGAAAAATAAATCAGCCAATGGTTAGCCTTGTTCGGCTAGCTCATGGCTTTGGTAGCATAAACACATTTGCCCTGTGCAAGATGGCTGACCAAGGGAAAAAGTACGAAAGTCTTCTTTAAGTGAACATCTGAGATGGAAGCGTGTCGGAGTTGAAGCGGGAGAGGAAGGTGAAATAACAGACAACTAATAAGAAAATAAACGAACTGTTAATGAATAGAGTTAATATTAATTTAGAGTTGCAGGTGTGCAGAAAAAACAAGAAACAATAAAGGAATACATGTGCCTCCTGCTGAACATTCAGAATAAAGATACAATAAAAATATTAATTTAAATGTAGAGCATAATAAGGGCTTTGATTGTTGTTAGTACGCTTAACACATAAAAGGTTGTATGGAATTTTACCTATTTTTTGTATATTTTGCCTAAAAATGAACAAATATTTTACACTGTCATGGTCATTTGTTTCTTTAACCAAACTTAAATAAATCGCAGTGGACGGCACAATTCTCACGTCTTTTCGTTTTTCTTACTGAGAATTCGTTTTGATAGCTTATATGGGAAAGTGAACACAAAACAAATAAATAATAAAAAGCGATTAATCGATTAGTCACAAAAATAATCGTTAGTTGCAGCCCTATTGCTCATTATGTAAAATATAAATCTATATACAAACCAGTACTAGTATATTGTATATTAAATCTATTAGATATTAATATGTATATACATGAGGCCTAAACAGATTCAGTGGTAATATTAACAGTAGCATTATACATTTTGTATTCTAAAAAAATCATTTATTAATAAATGCCTTATTCAGTGTAATAAAGTTGATAGAGTATATGTTAATAATATAATCTGCACATCTACGTATCATATATAGGGAAAAGCGGTATTTCAATCACTATCCTTTTTTGGTCGAAATCAACATTTATATATTAAAAACAAGTCTTTTATATTATAGTATTTGGAGTAATTGTAGTATAAAGATAAAAATGAAATAAATATTCAATTTACTACTTTCATTGTGAATATATGTTGCTAAGCAACAACTACATAGAAGATAAGAAAATTCAAAACACTGTAGTTTTTGTTTTCTTTTTAAAAGTAAGACTTTTGAGTATTTTCTAAGTTTCGAAAACAAAAACATGTTCACTTGTGCTGGTTTTAACAAGACACCAGTCACAACAAACATGACACAAGAATGTAGTTTTAAATGTATTCCCATATTTTAAAACAGACAATTAAGTGACCTTTTGAGGTTACCTCCATTTATAAATGATGCAAATGTCAAAGAGAAGCAAAACACACATGACAGTACAAGTGATTAAACAAAAATTATCAGATTTTCCTGTATTTGATCATCCAGAGCCAATTTAAAATGATTACGTTGTGCCTCTATAGTCATTAACACGCTACAATTAACTTACATATTTATTCTCAAACTTTTTTGCCAGGGCTTCAACCTTGAGTCGCTCACGCTCCTCGTCGCTGAAAGGGTTGAGGGAGGAGGTCAAACCTGGAGGATTCCCTTTTGTCTAAACAAAAAAAAGAAAAACAAATAAATGAAGAATAAAACAAACAAGCACCTAAAATGACTTTACTGAAATTGCATAAAGCTAAAGTATTTATTTTGATGATTTATCACACTTCATTATCAAGAGTGCATGTAGTTAGAAATGTGTTTGCTTCCTCTTGCTCCACAGCCAGCAGCCTCCATCTATGATGCTCCCCCACCTCCTCCATCACTACCAGGGCAAACTAGCATGTGGCACTTTCCAGGAGCCATCATGGCTGAGTGACTGGGCTGTTGCTGGGTAAGCCTGGCTGGAAGAGGACGCAGGTAGCAGACATGACATCCCGGCACATGTGTCCCCGAGCAGGAGGAGGAGGAGAAGCTGCGGGGAAGTTCAGGAGCAGCTGTGAGAGGAAGGCTGCTGGCTTTGTGTGGATCTGGTCACATTCAGCCACGCTGCTCCTCCTCCCTGCTGGTAAACTTCCAATAAACATGTAATCACTTTTCAACAGGAGAGAAAACGTAAAAATAACTCCGGTAGTTTTATTTGTTTTTTTTCCGAGGAGAGAACCAACCTGGAGGTTCTGAATGAGTTCGCCATAGTTGAACTCGGCCGAGGTTCGCTCGTCGGGTTCGGACAGGGACAGGTGGAGCCGCACGGTTGCCCTCCTCTCGGCGGCGGCGGCTCCGTCCCTGTCGCCGGGTTTACCGAGTCGACCGTTGGCGCTGCTGCCTGCTGCCCCGCCGCGCGCCTCAGCCTCCCCGGTTCGGTCGAACTTGAAGTCGGCCTCGTCCTCCTCCTCAAGCCGGTGTTTCCTAGACTCCGCAGCGGCTCCGGCTGCGAAGGCCGACAGGGTGACAAACTGCACTTTTCTTGGTTCGGCCATTTGGATGAGCCGCCTGCCTGAACCTCGCTCCGGACAGACGGCGAGCAGAGCTACTTCGCGAAAACTACTCCGAATTGGAGGCTGTGAGACGAACCGTCGAGCTCCAACGGCTGCTCGGGGCCTACACGAACGTTAGAGCCTCCTCCGCGGCATACGGGTTGAACTCCAGGGGACGCGACGGTCGAGGAAAAGTTGTTTTTTCAGCAGCTGTTCTCATCCTCGGTTCGCTTACGGGGCTGAGACGTTCACAGGAGCCATCTTGGGTTTCGGGAGTAAATAAAATATCAGCCGAGAAGGGTCCCCGCGCATGCGCGTACGCACAAAACGGAACCATGTGCCACAGGGGAGTGCGCATCGTCCAATCAGCGCTCGCCGGCCCGTAAACCCGCCCCCTTCACAACAGGCGATAATAACAACACTCCGAGCACTAATCTGACCTTTATGGAGTGTCTGCAGGAAGGACAGGCCATGGGATACGTGTAGTGCATGCTCGGTTGTTTAAGTCGAAATCAACTGCATTTATTTGATGTTTATCCAGTTAGGAAACACTGAATGGGATATTTCTTCATACCCTTAAACTGAAATTCAAAAGGAAAGAACTAGAAAAAAGCAAGTGTATTTTCAGTAAACTGCTGACTAACACCCATAATGATGCAATGAACCAAATTTACATGTAGAAATAAGCGGCCTGCTTCTCTTGACATAGAAACCAAGTCAAGATAAACCTGTTGCAAAATCCTGCAGTGAAACTTTCTTTCCAGTTTCTAGTTTAATGTTCAATTATATCACCTTTTTTTAGTGCTCCCAGACCCAGTTTGTAATTAATGGTCTAGCCTAATAATTCGTTTTTATTTTATAAAAACTTTCAAATGAAAGTTGAACAGAATGTATACTAGAGTTGGTTGCGAGGTTCTGCACTAACACTACAGCATTCAGATCATATTTTATTTTGGCCATCATTATCAGTAGGGAAAGTGATAATCAATTTTTTCAAATTTGTCTTAGCTCCTAAGAAAATTGCTGTTTTAGATTAATTTTCGTTTTTTTTAGTTCTTTTTTTACATCTCTAGAAACCTTAAAGTAAGAATATTTTGGATTTATCTTTGTTTTGCTCAAGACATTCTGAACCCAAAACATTAGATTTAAGGTATTTATTCCTCAACTGGATCACATACAGTTGTGTTAAAAGAATTAGGAAATCCTTAATATTGTTTTGCTTTTATTGAGAAATGTCCATATATTGATACCTAAGTCTATTTTTGTATTTATATATGGTTAATAATAATTACTGACTAATATTTACTCAATAAAAAAGTTTGTAAAAGTTAGAACATCCTATGGCTGGAGAATCAAAAGCATTGAATTACAACAAAGGCTGTTTGTAGGTACTTAAAAACTAAAGATGGAAAAAAAGTGAATTTCCAATCCAATCATACATACACTTTTTGCTGCTGACAATCCAAATAGACTTCAGCTGATTTTTCTGTAAACAAATATCTCTCCCTTAAGGAAGTGTGTCTTTTGATTTTTGTTTTTGTCACAATTAATTTATCAAATAAATGTTAAAATCCATCCTTGCATGTACGGCTGCCATCGGATGCTCAAAATAACCTGACATAAGTCTTTTTTTGCTCTCTCACAACAATCTGTTTTACCTGTGAGATTTTTTTCACAGACTAAAAAATATAAAAGCAACAACAGAGATATTTCACTACAAATTTTATTACAGAGAGAAAATAGAAATTTGAACAATTGTTTACTACAAATGATTACATTGAGGAGACGAAGAACCATTTTGGGTTTTGGGAAGTGTAGTTTCAATCATGTGACACACTTAGCCTGCCTTCGATGTCACTAGAGGAGGACTCTGTTGTCTTTGGCCCACTTTCTTAGGATTCGGATAATGTATTCAACCTGAGGGTTTCCAGAATTTAGCAGGAAGGCTAAAACCTCTTTGAGCGACTCCCTGGAGAACAAACAGGATATGCAAGGAAACAAAGATTAGATCAAAAATGCATCAGTTGTCATGTTTATTTCAGATTACATCATACAAACTAAAAAGTAAACACTGTCATCACTGCACAGAAAGAAGAGAAAAACTTACTTGGGCTCCTTGTTCGCCAGAATGAGCTGAAAGACGCCGACACAGGCCCCTCTTTTGCCCTCCCAGTAATTGGAGCCTGGGTCCAGCTTCTCCAATGCATCAAACGCTTTGGCCGAATAGTAGAACTGACCCATCTGAAACGACACACGGTCGCCATGATCGCATCTGAAAAGTCTTCATTTACAAATATTTGCATGTGAACAAAACATTTACAGCCTTATTGCAAATGTTGAGTCATCACATCATTATCTTCTGAGATAAGTCACTGGATGTTATTTAGGGTTTTGAATCCCGACTTCACAGATGTAAACTATTTGGTCACAATTAGAGGTGTTTCAGATTATCAAACAAACTTTAATATTAAACAAAGATCATTTTAATAACTAAAAAAAAACACTCCTCCAATGATGATTATGATTTAATTATGTCTGTTTGCTGTGCATGCTCAAAACTGCTGCAGCTCTGAAACTGCAAGCGTCTCTTTGGATCTTCCAACTTTGACAAAGATTATTTAATAAAGTTTTTTTAAATATGGATATAACAACGAAAATGTATCCATATTTATGCAAATGGCTTATGTTCATTTTTTAGTCAAGTGTATTGTACACCAGATTTCTGTATTTGCATGCTAAAAACGTGATGCAAAACCAAAAGATTTTGTCATCAGCAGTTCGAGAACAATCAGCACAAAATGTTAACAATCGCTGCTTTAGATTGTTATTAATCAAAGCCAACCTTTATCAAGTGGATTATTAGCTGTAATTTGAAATAACCCAGTGTTTCAGCTGATTTGAAGCTTCCTCTGAGCTTTTTTCAGATTAGAGAAGCATAAAAACTAAACGCTGCATTTCCGTGTCTGTTCCGCGGATGCGGCTAGAACCAGAAGACCTAAGACATCTGGAAGTTTGTCATCATGGCAGAGCTATGGAGCCAGTGGAAGGGCTTTTTTACTGCTGTGATGTGCTCTGATTTCTACCTTTAGTGAAAACAGACAAAACTTTTTTGATTAGCATGTTTTGTGTAATTGACTTTTCAGACAGACCTGGGAAGATGCTGATGCCGTGACCAGTGAGACTAAAGATAAACAATGCACAAATTAGTTTCTTTTGATCTTGTCTGGACATCAGTCATTTAATCCTAGAAATGTTCTTCAGGTGACAGAAGACCGACTTTGTAATTGTCTCTAAAGGTGCTGTGAGTCCATTGCTACACCCAGATTTTGGGTCTTATCGGTAGTTTCTAGCGGTAACAGCAGAAACTGTGCGCTGACTCTTGATCGTTCCTCTTTAATAAACCTTTGAATATAAATTCAACAAATTTAAAAAGAAAAAAACATAAATAAAATACTCTGAAAAATGTCACACTCTAAATATTCATCAAAAGTGAGAAGTTGTATTTTGTGGCTCTAAATTAGGTTTTTAAGCTTCATCAAGTATAAAAATTGCTCTTTAGACTGTTAAGGTTGCAGATCACTGGTCTAAACAAAACAACATTTATTATTCTGATTCAAAAGATTCATTGAGTTAAAAAAAAATCTAAACGAGTGTAGAGTGCAGGCCATCATGAATGAACCACAACTAATCTACTGTAAGTTTAGCTTCACTGACCCGACTACAGAGAGACCCGTGGAATCACGTAAACACGGTAAAACCCAGATGATGCATCGAAAGGCCTCATCATCCAGAGCCGATCTGTTTATGTTTACGATAATCTCAGAGTCTAATTCACGAAAAGTACATCAAATAGTTTAACAGCGCGAGGAGACGGACACTTAAAATCTACCTAAAACTTTATTGATCTAATTTTTTTCCTTCTGTTTCACCTGAACTGAGAAATATTTGAGCAATATCATAATAGCAAATAAGAGCATGGATCCAGTATTTCAGATGCTAACTAGACGGACCTTCAGTGCTTCACGCCAAGACTTGAAGTAGATTTAAGTGACCTAGAAGCTAAAGCTAAGGGGAAAATGATGTCTGACCTTACAGTCAAGGGAATTCCTGATGATTTCTAATTTAAATGCAGAAGGTCAAGAGAAGGCAAGCAGGCAGAGGAGGGTGTTACCTTGTAGCACTCGTTGGCAATCAGCAGCAGCATGCTGAAGGAGTCTGAAGAGGTGCCCATTTTCTGATAAAGCTCCCAGGCAAGCTGGCCCTTCTGGTTCATTATGTCTGACAAGAACAAGATCAGTGAGTTCAACAATCCCGTCGCTCACAGGCAGCCCCCAGTTTAAAAGCATTCCAATTTGTGTAATATTGGAGGCCATACGCCGTTTTTAGTGCTGTAAAGTAGACCAGGAGGGAAAAAAAAGATATCCTGTTCCCTCTGCTGAGTGTAACATCAGCAGAGTGAAAGACAGAGCTTGAATTCGATGCAGGCCTGAGGCTGGAAATCTGGCTTCAACGTTACATTCAGATCCAAGCCACAGTGAACAAGCATAAAAGCGCTCTCAGTTTAGATTCCCCATTAAGTTAAGGTATCGGTTTCAGGTCTTGCATATAAGGGAGGGTTTCAAAAAAATTGTGCTGTTAACAAAAAAAACCCACCAAAGCTGCTCAATTGTGAAAAATTTACAAATGTGAAATAATCTGAGGTATATGGATGGCAAAATGGGAAAAATTAGATAAATTTTTAAATATATCATGAAATAAATAAACATTTCGTTAAATGAGTCATTGAATAATGTAAAATACCATCTAAATAAAAAAAGTAAATAAAATAACATGTCACATTTATACTTATGTTTAAATGTAGACCAGCTGGATTTACACTAAGACTCCATTGAACAAGTGTTAATTATTCAGTCTCTCCGTAAAAACGCGATTCTTTGATTGCCGTAAATCCTGCAAAATTCAAG
>JAVLVB010001108.1:2095082-2110130 GCA_032876305.1 Orestias chungarensis
CCCCCCCCCCCCCCGCTATAAGTGAACGGTCCGGCGTGTCGTGTAGTGACGTCATCACCCCATGAGCCACCATAACAAACACACATTTTGGTCAGCAGCTGCTGCACGTCAGCGGGTCTGCCATATTGGATGAGGCAGATCTGCCCCAAAAACTAATAAAAGCAAATGGACTGAACTAAATTTAGCGCCTTACGACAGGGAGCTTTAAGTTAGTCACAACTGGCTTTGTTCTCAGACATATTCTGTATTTCATAACTAAGCAATGTTCATATTTTGTACTTTTTCCACTCTGCTCATACTACGTTATAGATTACTTTAAATAGTCCACGACCCCTAGGTTAGAATAACGGGACTAAGTAATTGGCTCAGCTATGCTGTTATTTTATGTCATGTTTGCTGCTTACTATATGTGGGAGAAGCACATTTATTATCCCTTCATTTGTAAACAACAATATTTTTCACACTTTTCCGGATATTTTCGAACTTTCCTGTGTTTTCATTTCAGAAAACACGACGAAATTCAGCGGAATTAACCGCCAAATTGAAGGATTTTTGCCCGCGTTTTTTCTGGGGGGACTGACTATTAGGTAGTTTGAATCCAGCTGTTAGTTGTACAAAGGGGCCTTTATGTTAAACACTTAAAATCCCTCAACTTTGATCAACCTTCTGTTGGTGATTCACTGACAACCCCCCAAAAGAGTATTTTAATTCATTATTTTAAGATAAAAAAGGAATGCAAAGAAGTTCAGCGGGGGTAAAACATACTCTCAAAGCTCTGTTTTTTCCCAATCAAGTCATTAAATCCTCAATAATACATCTTTACGTACAGCATCGAGCCAGCCAGCTGAGGTAGATGTAGTCGTTTTTGATCTTTTCATTCTGAATGAGCAGAAAAACCTGAAAGGGACAAAAGTTTAAGCACAAAAAAAAAAGAAACGCGCAGCAACATCAATCAACAGCAGTGAAAGGTTGAATCAAAGTACCTCCTCTGCTTCTTTGTAATTTCCCAGCGCCGCTTTGGCCTGAGCATAGTTGAAGTTGAAGGTGTCGTCGTTGTAGAAGTAACCCTGGAAGAAGAAAAAGCTCATTCAAAAATAAACAGGTGTGATTTGGGCACCACTCACTCTTCAAGGTGATACTACATAACCAGGTTTCGTAGCACAAAAGCAAAAAGCAGATACTCTACTAACCTTGACAGAGTTGAGATATATGAGAACATCCTCGAACTGTCTGAGGAGAAAAAAGCAGGAGGCCATGCACTGTCTGCCAGGGATCGTGTCTGCAAGCGAGAGAAAGAAAATAGTAAAACCTGCTTGCACAGTCCAGCTTTAGATGAAAAAAAATACAAATAATAATACTAAAACCCTCGAGACAATTTTATCTGGCTTACCGCACTCGCTGGCTGAGCCGCCGACCAACTGGAAAAACTGCTGGGCAATTTTCAGGTGATCCCTCTGCAAGACACCAGCGTGGGAATGTCTCACGCACAAAACGCACTCGCGCTTTAGAAAGAGTCGCTCTTTGTTTGATATACTTACTGATCCGATTTCCTGTCCGAGAGCGGAATTCACCACCCCCTTTAAAATATACTCCTGTAACAACGAGATAACTATTAGGTTTAGCGTTTAAAGGAGGCATCAAGGTTCTGAAAATTGTCGGTTTTCGGGGGGGGGGGGTTTCAAAGTTGGAACAGTGTACAAAATTACCAAAGTCTTATTCACAACGACATGGATACATTTTGACTATTATTTTCCTTTAATCACCAAATCGTCAACATTATAGATACAGGGCCAAACATATACATACATCCCCGTTGAAGTTTACCATAAATATGTGTTGTTTTAAAGCAGTCAACATGGTCCTGATATGATTCTAACTACATATTTCACAACTCTCACAGGCATGATTTGTTTTCTGGCTTGGAAGCAGAGTCCATATGTTTTCAATAAGCTAATATATCAACAGGGGCTACGCAATGAGTAATTTCAACAGATGCTCACGTTACGAATGTAATGTTAGCCGTGTCTAGAGTGAAACCGTTTTATTCGTTACTTTATGACATTCAAAAGGTATTAGGAAGCTTTCTGTAAAAGCTGGGTTCCTAACACAGTAAAGGTCCATATTTAGAACATTTTGTCATCTTACTTACAGTGTCTTGCAAAAGTATTTGGCCCCCCCCCCCCCTTGAACTTTTCAAACTTTTGCCAAATTTCAGGTTTCAAACATAACGATATGAAATTGTAAGTTTTTTGTGAAAGATCAACAACCAGTGCGACACAATCGTGAAGTGGAATTGAAATTTATTGGACTTTTGAAACTTCTTTTAGAAATTAAAAACTGAAAAGTGGGACGTGCACCATGATCCGGCCCCCTTGCGTTAAAACTTTGTAACGCCACCTTTTGCCGCAATTACAGCTGCAAGTCTCTTGGGGTATGTCTCTATCAGTTCTGAACATTCTTCCTTGCAAAACAGCAAGAGCTCAGTGAGGTTGGATGGAGAGCGTTTTTGTGTACAGCAGTCGTCAGCTCTTTCCACAGATTCGATTGGATTCAGGTCTGGACTTTGACTTGGCCATTCAAACACCTGGATGTGTTTATTTGTGAACCATTACATTGCAGATTTGGCTTCATGTTTTGGATCATTGTGTTGTTGGAAAAGAAATCTCCGTCCCAGTCTCAGGTCTCTTCCAGGATGGTCATGTATTTGGCTCCATTCATCTTTCCATCAATTTGGATCATCTTCCCTGTCCCTGCTGTAGAAAAGCAGGCCCACACCATGATGCTACCACCACCATGTTCGACAGTGGGGATGGTGTGTTCAGGGTGATAAGTTGTGTCGCTTTAATGCCAAACATGTCGTTTTGCATTGTGGCCAAACAGTTCTATTTTGGTTTCATTTGACCAGAGCACCTTCTTCCACATGTTTGGTGGGTCTCCCAGGTGGCTTGTGGCAAACTTTAAACAAGACTCTTTATGGATATCTTTGAGAAATAGCTTTCTTCTTGCCACTCTTCCATAAAGGCCAGATTTGTGCATCTCCGATCAGACTTCTCCTTCTTCGAGATGAAAGTTTAGAGGAACAGCCGGGTCTTGGTAGAAATGCAGTGGTCTGACATTCCTTCCATTTTAATATGATTGGTTGCAAAGTGCCCCTTGGGATGTTTTTAAAGCTCCGGAAATCTTTTTGTATCCAAATCTGGCTTCAAACGTCTCCCCAACAGCCTGGAGTGAGTTTGCTGCACTGAAACTAGAGGGGCCGAATAATATAGCCCACCCCCACTTTTCAGGTTTTTATTTCTGAAAAATGTTTCAAATATCGTTTTGTTCCACTTAATGATTGTGTCGCACTTGCTGATTTTTCACCAAAAAATACAATTTCATATCGTTATGTTTGAAGCCTGAAATGTGGCAAAAGGTTGAAAAGTTCTATTACTAATGCAAGACACTGTATATATACTTTTGAAAAGAGACCTATCATTTTGTTACACATTACAGATGGTGTTTATTTTTTTACCATTAAAGCGTAACAACGCATTTAATGACTCTCCGAGGACCCAGTCTGAATTGTGCCATGAGAGATTCGTGGATCGAACATGCATAAATGAGTCAAAGCAACACTCCCGGTATGCTTTTTAATGAGGGAATGACATTATAATATTACATAACGCTGAAAGAAAAGCAGATTTAGCTAAAATACCTCCTTTAAAGTTAACGATTGCAGCTGCATGTTTCATAACCAGAGCATCCTGAAGAAAGAACCCTACATGCACGAAAACCTGCTAACCATCATTCAGGCCCAGTCAGGTCTATCACTACTTTAAAAACTGTGAATGATAATGTTTACCACTGGCTTTATCAAACATTGTGTTAATCTGTCATTGGGAGGGAGGTGGTAATGTGATGTGATGTTTTCTAGGACTTGGGAGCAAACTATTACAAATCAAACATTGCCACCATCAACGAGTAAACAAGCCACTGGAGCCGTTATAACCGATCGTCACCTGAGTTGTTACGGGATCCAGATCCTGGATGAGGTTGTAAGCCTCCTGGACATCATCTGGGAATAGAAAAGGGAGAATGTCAAGATATTTGTCTGAGAGATAGAGATGGGATGGTTCCAGCAAGATCCTGTCAAATCAATAACAAAAGACACACTGAGTATTAGTTATAGGTGATCGGATATAACTCTCTGACCTAGCACAGGTTAGTCCAGAGGACCCTGTACTATAAAACACACTTTAGAAGTAGTTTCGAAAAGGTGGTTGGTGGAAAAAAAAAATATTGCAACTATGCAAAATTGTAAGATTGAAATAGATGGATTTTCCTTTTATCAACTTTAATTGAGGATTTTTAGGCCACCTTGGAACGAATCAAGCATACACATCTATTTTAATGCAATTCTTCTTGAAGATAAAGGCTTGAAAACAGTAATTTGCGTGTGCACACCTTGTCTCAGATAGTAGATGACCAGGTTGAGCCTAGCCTCGGGGATCACATCGATCAAAGGAGGCAGCACCTGCAGCGCGCCCTCCCCATCCCGGAACACCACCTGCAGCACACGAGCGTTCAGAAGGGGGGGAAGCGCCGGCTCTGCTGGGCGCGTCCGCACTGCCCTCCGCGCACACAGCCGGAGATAACGGGAAGCTTACCAGGTTGTGTCTGATAAGCTCCTTAGCAAACTCAAAAGAGCAGGAAGAGATGTCGATTAGGTTCTTCAGCTCAGCCTATGAGAGACAAAGACACACAGAAATAAAAGCGGAAGACGTAAATGCTCCATTACGGTACTTTATCCTGAATAAAATATTTATTTATAAAAAGATGTATTATTTTATCCATTTATTTGCTTATTACTGAGGGTAACTGCAATTTTGTCATATTCTAGAAACATAATGACAAAATAAAAACCGTATGTCCTACCTATAAGAAAGGAGGTTCGTGTGAGACTATTTCTTGATTAAGAATATTTAATGAACATTTTGTTTTGTTCTATTTTTTTCCTTATAAATATGGATGCACAATATTTCAACACCAATATCACTGATGTTAGTCCCTCTTTAAAGCAACACTAAAACGTTTCAGATTTGATTGATTTGGGTGCCACTGTGGACAAAACCAGGAGTGTTTAGCCAGAAGGAAGACTGCATTTCCCATGAGCACCAGCGCAAAGCGTCATAAAATCCCGATCTCCCAGGTGCCTGCAGTTGAATTGAAGTACATTTCTGTTTTATAGTGTCTGTGAAGGATGAATAGCTATGAGTTTATGAATCTAATTGTGGCAAATCTCATATGATGATGTTGAAGATAAGAAACGGTGGAAGTGGCGTATGCCGTAAAGCAGTCAGCACATTTGTAGATGTTTTGTGTGACAGGGTTCCTGCCACCCTCCTCAAAGACGTATAATCACAAAAGTTATGAAAAAGTTGCTTAGTGCCGGTTAAAGTGATATGGACCACGACAGAGGTGTCATTCAACGAGCTGTAATTCGACATATAATCACAAAAGTTATGAAAATGTTTTATGAAGGTTGAAAACTTACTTAGTGCTGCTTTAACGCATCAAAAAATCACATTACTTTCACTTTTTTATCCGTTATCGTTCTGTTTCCTCTTAGTGTTCTTCTCTCCATATTAGCTACACCTGGTCTGGCGTTCAGTTAGCTGTGACACCTTCAGACATCAGCTGAGATGCTGCTGCCAACATCTTTCTCCGTCTCCTCCTCCTGTTTTTTTTTTTTTTACTTTACTTTAACTGACAAAGCACATCTACAGCAGTTCCTCTGCTTCTTTGTGTGTTTTCTGTCTCAAACCTCCAGGACGTCGCAGGCAGACGGCCGCTCACACCGATCCAGGATTCTTCTTGTTAAAAGCGAGTTTTGCCGTCTCCACTGTCGCTACAGGCCCGTTCTGTATGAGGGATTGCTGTAAAGTCTACAAGCTGATCCAGCAGGAGCGAATGCTGCAAGTCAACGACTCAATGCAACCTGCCGGGTTTCCTTAGATTGAAAACATTTTAAACTGCTTTGAATAATAAACCAAATGTTTGACCATTAGTATTAATTTGAATGTATGTATGATTAGATAGGAATGGTTTTTTGTTTTTGTAAAGTGGCTTAAAATGATTTGTGGTATAAATTAATATAATATAAATAAACTAAATAGAATTGAATAAAAACTGGGAAGATATAACCTACCAATGTTTTTTCGTTTATTTTGTTGCTGTATGTGTTTCAGGAAAGGGATTGGATGGGTTATGTCACGTGGTCTTTGGTTTGGTTGAATTGTGCCACATTTGTAAGGACAATTGCATTTGCAGTAGAGTTGACAATTTTAAATCCTTGACAATCCTCTCTTTTCAGTGCTTAGCTGATTTTGTTGGTTACGTTGCGATGCAAAAGAGTGTCTTTACTGAAGACAATCTCTGTGCAGAGAGGATCTGGCGTCGTTCCAATCTAACTGTCATTCAAATTTTGATCAAACCTTTGTAACGTATACAGTTTGAATTGGATTTGATTCTATACACTATTTTGGAGCGCATCCCCCAGGCTAATTAGGCTGTAATTTTGTCAGATGTTGATGTTATAAAATGGCTGTACTAAACATACATTTCAACCTGTCAGGTCTCCCCTTTAACACATCAACACTTTTAGTAAAAGTCATAAACAACCTACAGCAAGCTCAAAAAAAGCGTAAGTTATTTCGAATTTTAAGTTTTTCATCAAAAGTGCCATTATTGCATGATGGCTTTTTGCCCACTGTTAGCCAGGAGCCTTGTTTTATGCAAATGGGCGGATCCACATCCACCGGCATACGGACACTGGAAAAGAGAGATAATGTGTCATATCCATTTGGGAAAAAATAGATACACGGTGAAAGGATCTGTGGAGAAACGTGGCAGCCGTTTGTATGTTATTTTAAAAGTTTGTCAGCAGATACACTTGTATAATGTCTACAATGATTTTACAGTATCCGGTATAGAAGCAGTGGGATGGGAGGGATTTTGTTGTATGTATGCGTCTACGTTCTGTGCTTTTAACATTAAAACAATAAAAAAGACTTTGTTCAAAAAAACAGCCATTATTGCGGCAATCGCTGTTGTGTAACACTTTCTCGGGCACTACTGGGGGCGCTGGTTGTTAAATGAATACATTTTTAAATCCTGTTTATTTACAGAAACACTAAAGAAGTTTCAGTTTTGGTCGACTTTGGTGCCAGTGTGGACAAAAGCCGTAGTGTTTAGCCTGAAGGAAGACAGCATTTCCCATGAGGAACAACAGATAGTGTCGTAAAATCCTGATCTCCTGGTCCCCTGCAGTTGGATTGAAGTACATTTCTATTTCCAGTGGCTGCATGAAGGATGAATACCGATGAAGTGAGTAATCTAATTGTGGCGAAACAATGTCATAAGATGATGTTAAAAATAAGAAACAGGGTGCGTGATTTATGCCGTAAAGCAGTCAGCACATTTGTAGTTGTTTTGTGGGCCAGGGTTCCTGCCACCCTCCTAAAAGACGTATAATCACAAAAGTTATGAAAATATTTTATGAAGGTAGAAAAGTTACTTAGTGTTGCTTTCAATTTAAATAATTCAATTCAACAGTACTGTTTGGCATTTGCAGAAAGGATTTTGCCAACATTTTATAAACTCTCCAACACTAAAAGCTTTGTTACAACAAAGAAATATTTCACCAAATGAAAAGACTCTGACTTCTACTGCTAATTTTATTAGCACCTCCAAGCTTCTTCAACTGTTAATGGAGCAAAGATTGTCTCATTCATACCTCTGCTGCCTTGCCGTTGTAAAGCCTGAAGTGGTTGCAGGCTTTGAGGTTGAGCGCTATAGTTGAGTCCGGGATGTTCTGCAGGTACACGGCCAGCACCTCCTGAGACACGTCATAGTAGTCCAGCTTGTAGTAACACAGAGCCACATACACTTTCAGAGCCAGGTAATCTCTGCAATCACAGCATGCAAGACGAAACGTTGATTAAACTTTGAAAAATGTCGGATTACAGAGATTTACATGATCTAAGCAGGCATTAAAACAAGTTCCAGGATTAAACTTTATATCTTTAGGTTTTTTTATTTTTAGTAACAGTAAGAAGATTGAAAAAAAAAAATACATTGTCTATAATGCTTTGCAAACTATTCCACCCTTTGACTGTTGTTTAGGCACATTGGAGTACAAATTTAAATATACTGTACTAAAACAATTAGGGATATTTGCCTCTAAGGTGAAAGTTAGTTATTGAAGATATGAAACATTTACACAACAGTGATATAATTTTAAAAAATCAGGGTATGTAAATGTGAGGATGCAATACATCTATCAACAAATACTTAGCTAAACAGCGTCAAGTTCATTATTTTCATCCCAATCTCATATTGAATAACTGAGAAGAGGAAAAAGGTTTAATAGAGCAATGAAGCAAGTTAGTTTCATGGCAATACTAATACTAGTTATAATAATAATAATTATTATTATTAGCAGGCAATCTGGAAAACAGAGGAAGAAAGAATAGTGATTAAATATGTGTGCAGTCCGAGCTGTTTTTGTATTATTGCTGGTGCGTACAATGAGGACAAAACTCCAATATAATATATAATAACAGTGACACTCAGTATTGACAGTCTGCAACACTTTCTGATTTTTACTTTTAAAATGTGTAGAAAACGATGCATGATTTGCTTTCTGGTGCACAATTTGCAACTACGCTGTGTAAAAAAAATGAAATAAACCACACTAGAAAAACATTAAGTGGTGTGAATGTTCCCCTATTCTGTTCTATAGACGTATTTGAAGTCGAACACCGGCGCGTAAAAACCTCTCCCCTGCCGTTCGGGCTTTTGGAGCACAGCAGGACAGCCAAGCTAATTGCAGAGCAGCAGGACGGAGAGGGTACAGACCTGTTCTGCAGCAGAAGGCGTTTGTAGATGTCTATTGCTTCCTGGTAGTGAGAGCGCATGTAGTGGATGGAGGCCAGGCTCAGCTGGTCCTCTGTCACATTCTCCAGGTTCTGGTGGAAGCCCATCAGTCTCTTTTCGTCCTTAAACTGGGACGCGGTGTCACAGGGGTTGATCAGAAGCCAAAATTGTAAAACAGGATTACAAATACAGGGGTTTGTATAAGAGGGAGGTCTATCAAAACTAGATCGAGAACTGAATACATGTTATTAAAACTGTGTTGTATTATCTGTGCTAGTATTGTCACACCTTGTGCGCCAGGTGGAACAGTAGCCGGTTCTGGAGGGGAGACATCGGTGCTACACAGAAAGAGAAAGGACAAGTTTGGTCATGTGAATAATGACAGGATTGATCAGGGAGCATAGTGTCCTCTTGTTTACAAAGGTAACATTTGTAACAAGCATGTTTTTAAACTATTTTTATACAGAAAACCACAACATAACCGATTTATTTTAAATCCTGAGAAAATCTTCATTACCTTTTGTATTTAGCCAGACTAATAGCTGAATAAATTGCTTTTATTTATTCCACATAATATTATAATATTTTTACTGCCTCCTTTCTTTGACCTGGTTTTTATTTTGTATACTTTTATAGGTCATCCAACTGGATCTGTTGTGTATCATAATTGTGTTCTGCACCGCTGATGTTACGTTGAATGACATTAAAGATAATCTGGATGCTTTTAGATTATCTCGTGAGAATAAAAGGAACAGTTTGTTGCCATCTAGTGAAGGAGCTGGAGATAACGTTCTTACAATGTAGTAAAAAAAAAAATTTTTTACTACCCAGTCACCCGTAGATTTTATTTTTATTTTTTTTAAGACACATAAACATTTTATGTCATTCGACAAGCTTTGATATGAGAGGAAGGGCTTCTGAATTTACAATAAATGTTGTGAATAGTAACTGAAGTCACATAGAGGAGTAGAAAGTTACAGAAGTCTCACAAGTAAAGAAGTCTCACTTAGTAGAAGACAAATTCAGTCCAAGAACATTTTAAAATGTTACTTTTTTTTCACCAGCTGATCAAAGGTTATAGAAAACTGTCTGTCTCCTAACTGTGGGCTTTTAATTGATCCATCACTGCAAATGATAACAATTGAATTTGAAGTACAATAGATGTAAAAAATACAATGAGTATAACAGTGTTTGCTGCTAGTTCAGTTTGGAGCATCCCAGTTTGAACACACACAACTGTTTTAGAAAAGGTCTAATAAAGTAAAACAAGACATTTAAGATGATAAGCTGCGCTCAGTCCGCTCAGTTCAGGTGAGATAGCTTTTCAGTGCTCTGATTTAATCTTCTACATCAAATTTAATCGTCCTTTGCTGAGTCAGTCCATCCTTTCTATATCCAGAAAATCCTTGAACTATTTATGCTAGCAAAGGTGAATAGACTTTCTTTAAAGCAACACTAAAGAAGTTTCAGTCGATTTTGGCGGCCCGTGTCGTCAAAACCGGTACTATTTAGCCTGTAGGAAGACCGCATTTCCCATGAGGATCAGTGCATAGCTTCGTAATATCCTTTTCTCCCGGTCACCTGCAGTTGGATTGAAGTACATTTCTGTTTCCAGTGGCTGTATGAGGGATGAATAGCGATGTGGTAATGAATCTAATTGTGGTGAAACAATGTGATATGATGATGTTAAAAATAAGAAACGGGGGAAGTGATGTATGCCGTAAAGCAGTCAGCATATTTGTAGTTGTTTTGTGGGGCAGGGTTCCTGCCACCCTCCTCAAAGTTGCTTAGTGTTAAACGATAAGGACCCCCTCGGTGCCGTGACAGAGGTGTCATTCAACGAGCTGTGAGTTGACGTATAATCATGAAATTCATGACATTTTTTTTTATGAATGTTGAAAAGTTACTTAGTGTTGCTTTAAAGCTTAACTTAGAGCTCATTTTAGTGAGGCTGATTAACCTGCCATAAATGTATTTGTACTACAGGGAGGGAGCTGAGGCCTAAAGAAGTATCAGGCCTCAAACATTCATCACTTAAGAACAGGAAGAACATGAAACCACCAGACGCAAAGGGATTCAAACTAAAGACCTTCTCATACCTCATTTTTTATTACTTCTAACATAAGGAAAAACATGACAGTTTGTGCAACTTAGCAATCCGGTTTTTTTATAGCATTTACCTTTGTTGCATAGTGTTTACCATTCATATAGACACTAAACTAAAAGAATGTGGAGCATTTCTGTGAAGTAGATACCATGCTAAATGGTACTGGTTCAATCAAAGATAACAAAAACGTTAATAATGCACATGGTGACAAACTAACATTGATGTTCTGAGGTGGGTACCTTTCACTGCGGCCTCATCGGCTTCTTTATAAAGTCCCAGAAAAAACAAGGCACAGCCCAGATAGACCCACACCTCGGCAGGACAGTCCGGCTGCGCGGTCAGACATTTGTACTCCTGTCAAAACATGGAACACATTTCATACAATTGCCGGCAAAGCAGCGAGTCAGGTGGTTCCAGGTGAACACAAGAAAGGCATCTTCTAGCTTGTTTTCATGCTGTATGCCCAGATAAAATATGACGACTGTAGGAGTTAGTGGGAAGAGGGATTACCTCCATGGCCCTCTTGTAATCGGCGAGGTGAAATGCACAATAGCAAATCCAAAGGTCTGCATTCTCCTGCTTTTCTCCGGTGCTTCTCTGAAACTAAAAATGACCCCACGCATCAATTGCTGCACAAAAAAAACCCTTTCAGACAAGAAAGAAAATCAATCTTTGCAAAATGTTAGGATAATTCGCATTCCGAAACCTAAACTTTGAGTAGAGTTTATTCGTTGAACACATGGTGGATGATTCTGAAGGTGATTTAATGTATTTAATCATCAAAACTATAATTTGGTACTATCAAGGTAACGATAAAAAAAAGAGAAATGCTTTTTAAAAACATACCAATTTAAAATGGGTTTCTTCAAGAGACCGGTTACACTAACAAGTGTAATTTGTATCCCTAAACTGCAGAAAAAAACGTACTTTAATCCAATATTGTTTTTATTTTACAAAGCTCTAATGGATTAAATATTCGGGGTGGGAAGTATAAATATATGTTCCTTGCTTGTGTAATTTTTAAATATTATTAATCCTAATTATCATTGTGACAATAACTCATTATTCTTATGAAGAAATTCAGCATGACAAAAAAACCATAACGTACAACTCAAGTTTACAATATAATTTTAAACTTTTTTAACATTTTTTAAATAAATCGATCAAAAGCAATAATTAGTCTATTTTTCAAAAGGTTTCCTATTTATTTATGGCTCTAACTGAGTTGTATGATTTCGCTGGACATTGAGAAATGTTTGAAAATGGCAGTGTAGCCTTCAGCCTAAGAAAAGCATCTACAGTACTATTCTGTGGGAAATAAAGAAAGCAGTGGAGGGCTAATAGTTATGGCTTTGTCATCGTTCAACTAGTGAAATATAGCAATTAAAGCTTGTAGAGATTTTGTCTTTTGGAAACAATTTAAATACGAACAGATTTCATTCTTTTTATTTTCAAAAAAATATTGTGGTTTTTGTTTGATTTCATCAAAGTCGGCAATATATCTGACCATAACGGTTTCTTCTCCTGGGTTACTTTAAAGCCTTATAGTTTGTCCATTACATAAAATATTGAAGAACTACATTAAACTATGTATGTATGTATTTTATGACAATGTTTTAAAAGGTAAGGGTGCCCCAATCCGATATCGATAAGGGTGCAATACTGGCAAAGTAAAAATATCGGATTACATAAGCCTGCATCTAAAATCTCTGATTTAATAATTCTGTTTTAGCATTTAATCTGTGCCACCATTTCTATTTAGCTGCCGTGATCACTATAACAGCGTTTGAGTAGCAAAAATATGTAATACTATAAGCTATAAACTGAGCATACATTATCGGTACATTTTTATCAAGCATATTGTTGTAAACCACTATTGTCAGCTTTAGCAATATCACTTTATCAAGCTGTTTAAGTAACATTTACACTACAAAAATAATAAAACTATAGTATGTATGAGCCTTATTGATATTGTATCAGCTCAGTAAGTGGGGGCTTATCCGGGAAACTTGTTAATCATAGTATCCCTGTGTCGAGAGTTTTCATTCTTGGTGCTCAACTTCCATGGCAGTTATGTTTAGTTTGGAGTATTTTCTAGCTGCCCAATCTATTGAGCTTAATAATAGCTGCCGCAAGCGTGAACTGCTACACATTGTGGACCACATTAAACTGCCTGTCCTTAAAGGTTATACTTGTAGACAAGTTGATCGATGCTGGTGTAATTAAGGTACCAGATCTGCTGAGACACCGGGTTCCATCTCTATGTCTGCTGTGCCATTTGATCCTATTAAGTGTATTTCCTAAGTACCTGCTTTCAGAGAATCTGAGGTTGATTCATACTTCTCTGCATTTGAACGAATTGCTGGTGCATTGGGAAACCTGGCCTCTTTTGTTGGCAGCACATACATTAAAAGAGAGCTTAAATCATAACACAGTGAAAGGTGCTGTTTCGCGAGCTTATGAGCTGGTCCAGGAGGGTTTAGGCTTATGTAAAATATTTTGAAGATTGTTTGAGCAGCTGTACTGCTGAATACATTCTTTTTTGTTTAGCAGTTTGAGTTTTGTTTTGAAAAACTTGTTTGTTTCGTGTTTGGTTTTGGTTAAGCCGTTTGTTTTGGTAGTATAAGTAAGGTTAACCGCCTGTTAGTTTGTTTAACTTTTGCATGGAACCTTTTGTTTTGTTAAAAACCCTTTAAACTCCACCCTTTTTATTTATTTTTCCTCTGGAGACATTTTGTTGTTTTTACCTCCCGAGATTCTAGACCTTTGGGTCAGGGGCGGTTTTTGCCATGGGCAATGTGGGCAACCGCCCAGGGCGCACTCTTTGCTAGGGCGCACAAGCACCAGTTTTCTGTGAAGGAAATCAATTCGAGTGAGTCACGCCTCAAGCCAATAGATCTGCACAGAAGCTAGCATAGTGAGTCGAACGAGCAAGCAGTCTGTCAGATCTGAGCATTTGGCCGAGCAGCTCCACGCAAACGTGTGTAAGATTCATCCTGACACGCAGTCCAGGTGACATTGACCGGCATTCGGGGGCTATGCCCGCCCTGGATTAAAGGCAAAATTTTCAGTTTATTCCGTCAGAGTAGCCATCATTCATTAGCTGCCTCGGAGGTCCGCTCTCTGTTGTTGTTGTTGTTGTTGTCGTCCGTGACATTGCGTCGATCCACAATTCCACGTCAGTTACGGTTTCCCCCTCATCTCTGTGCCACGCAGGCAGCAGACTTTGCGCGAACTTGTGCCGAGCTTGTAACCGACGAGCGCTGTGCTCGCGCCTCAGGGGAACTAAGGACACCATGACAAGTCCCCCCACGTCAAATAACGTGTTTTGGCAAAGTTTTTTCCACTTTTTCGAGCAATACATTGAAACATACAGTAGGCTGCTTCGGCTCCCGCTAGTTTAATTAATATAATTTCAGATTATATCATTATATGAATATTATTATTATCTGTGTCATATACATATAAATACATATATACGTGTATATAAATGAATATTTGTGCGTGTTATAGTGGGAGAACTTCACCAAAACACGTTATTTGAACTTTCACAGTTTCCGTAGCTCCCTCGAGGCGACACCTGTAAGCTACCGGGGAGAACACCACCATGAATGTTTACTCCAGTGTTAACTTTGACATAAAGGTTTATGTTTCTTAGAAGTGAAACTGTATGGTGCTGCTCTCTATACGCCCCAGCTCCTGTTGCCTGTAGTCATAAATACTTGACTTTTGAGTCACAATGAACACAGCACTACACTACAGTGTTAGTTTTTGTTTTGTTTTGTTTTTTAAATATAAAGTATATTTTTGAACTGCAGGTTTTGGTGAAAAATAAAAAAATTTTAAGCTGAAGCAGAGAGGAGTTTTTCCCAAGTTAAAGCTTTTCAAAACGAACTTGAGGTCCACAATGTCTCTGTGGACTTGATACAATTACACCAAAGACTTCGTATGATGATGAAATTGATGAATTTTGCATCAAAGAAGGCAAGAAAATACAGATTTTAGATTGTTGTTAAGCAAGC
>JAVLVB010001108.1:2110230-2120281 GCA_032876305.1 Orestias chungarensis
GGGGGGTTGTCCAGGGTGTAAATCTAGCCAGAACCGCCTCTGCTCCATAAGTGGCAACACAAAAGATCGGTATCGATATCGTATCGGTACGAGGTGTGAATACTTCAGCCAAAAAAAAAAACACTTGCAGTTTGATAGAAATCCACTTCATCCCCAAATCTTTCACATAATGAAGTGAGCCTGATTTGATGAAATGTTAAGATTAACATTGCTCGATTGTTGTTTTTGATGGCCGTGAGATGCATTCATTACCTCCAGCATCGTTAAAGCACCCAGGTAGTCTCTCTGTTGGAGGTACTCCTCCAGACTGGGAACCTTGGTTCCGCTTGTCTTCTTTTTCTCACGTCTGTTCCCCACAGTGTCTTCTCCCACGGCTGGTTTCACGCGTGAGAGAATCTGACGACAACAGCTTTGTATGGTCATCCTCAGATAACTTCACAGCCTCCAGCGATGCCAGACATACTCAGTTTATACTAAGAAGAAGAATAAAACAACGGTATAAACATGTTTCCTCACCATTTTTCTAGTGCTTCGAACGCCTTGGTTATCACTATGGTAACGGAGAACACAGCGATGTACGACACTGCTGTACTTTTGATTTAGCTACAGGTTAAGAGAAAATAAACAATAAAAGCTAACAAAATCAATAAAATGTATACAATAGTTTCTACAGGAAATACAATTCGACATATTTTATGCGCAGTCTCGCCACGGACTTGCTAAGACAACGTTAAGGAACGTTAGCTTGCTATAAGCTAAAGCTGGCGGCGGACCGCGTTCACGTTTCCGATAGCAGATTTTCAAGTTAAAAGCACGATCGGAAGAGTTTTAACATTTAAAGAGCATCCTTTTTGTGTGTTTTTACTTTAGAAAAATACACATATATTTATTTATACCATGCAAGTTAAGTCAATAGCTCAGCGATATGTAAAAAGTGAAATCTTAAAATACATGTATTTTGTAGGCGAGAGAGGAGTATCTACTGTTGCTCAGCAACCACGTGCCACGTTATCACTTTTTTTGATCTCGTTCCTTTCGTTTTCCCCAGTGGCCTAATGGATAAGGCACTGGCCTCCTAAACCAGGGGTTGTGGGTTCGAGTCCATTCTTCTTTGATCTTTTTCACTAAAAGTTTGTGATCTTTCCCTCTGTATATTTATATTTTATGTTGATCTAAAAATAAAATAGAAAAACGTGTAGCTATAACACTGAAATTCACTGTCAGGCAACTTCTGTCTTATATATAGCTTATTAATTTTTTTAGCCTAATTGTAAAGTTATCCATGTGCAAGTAAAGAAAATGGTTGTACAATGCAAATGCTCAAACAATCCTTAAATAAAGGCTAGCATATCTATCATTGTGTAATTTAGTACCGAACAATTTAGAAAAAATGACTGCGGTTTTTCTGGGATCTGCATAGAAATGACACAAAATAGACAAAAACACATCATTTTAACCCAGATTGTAAGGAGAGCCTTCGGTTGATAAATAAGGTCAATGTAGTTACATAAAAATGTAAACATTTTGAAAACAACATGTTGCCACAGTGGTTCGCCTCAGTCAAACAGAGAAATATGGGTATTGCAGCAAATCCTAAATATCACAAACACAAATCGTCATGGTATTGTGGTATTGTAACACACTCTGCACAAACTTATCAGGAATGTTTGTCTTCCACGATTCCTCAACATTTCTTCATCGTTCCTGGTAGTGTGGACAGTCAGTAATTTACAACTGCAACCTTATAACTTTATACGCTGTGCCTTGCAAAAGTAGCCATTCAGCATTTTTGTTTTGTTTTGTCCCAAACCTTGTTGAAGGAAGCGACAACAGGTGTTGTTCCAGGTTTGCCATATTGATCGTGCAAAGAAAAGAAAAACCATACACAATACGGTGATTGGAGAAACGTTTATAGTTTTGTTTGCTTGCAAGAGCCAGGAACACTGGAGGAAGGAAAGTTGATTCCCTGCCGGCCGGTGGAGATGCAGATGCAACAGTTGATCTAATCAGAGCAGGGGAGTGGAAGATAAACAGATTATAACAGTATGTTTAAACTGTACAAGTTAATTAGGCCAGAGTTAATCAGAAGACAAGCGAACGTAAATATATATATGAAACAGAAGAGACAGAAGAGAGTATAGGTGAAAGATAAGGAAAGCAAGGACTAAAGGGAAAATGAGAAACTAACATAATCCAGTTAACAGAGGTAATTACTAATCTGAGATTAGTAATTCATCTGAGCTGAGCTGAGATGATTTTGTTTTTAATTCAGCTAGTAAATAACACATGTCTTTTTCTGAAGAATAAAAAGTTATACTTAAAAGTGTAAAGATGGTAAAGATGTATTTAAACTTTCATCTTGTTGCTTTTTATCCTGGTTCCTAATCTTTATGTAAAGCACTTTAATTGTCTTGTATGTGCACGGTGCTATAAAAATAAATTGTATGCCAGAGTTCAGAGAATCGCTCATCATTTGTTTTCTGCGATGTCTGTCTTGAAGACAAACAAAGAATAATGGAGGATGCAAATGATCACTCTCAAACGCTTTGAATGTCTGCAAGGAAAACATTTGTTTCGAAGGCGTGCCCTCACTGCTTTACTTACCACCTCGTTAGTTGCATTTTTGTTTAGGAAAATGTTCTGAATGCTTCGGGAGTTGGTTGGGAAAGGGATAAAACCGGTTCAGTTGTTTCTGCGCGGAGACACGGTCAGGATGGAGAAGATCCTCTTCAGATTTTTCATTGTTACCAGTACCTGGTGCTGCTGCACAAAATATCTCTTCGTCAGTGACCCAAAAAAATGGTACGAAGCTAGAGATCACTGCAAGAACCACTATACTGACTATGTAGCCCTCACCAATGAAGATGAGAAGGATGCTTTCAAAAAATTTGTGCATAATAACAATGACAAGAAAGGATGGATTGGTTTGTACTTTGAAAACACTGGCACGCCAGCATGGAAATGGTCCGGTGGAGAATTTTTCAGAAACATCACCAGTCTCAATTTACCAGCAGCAGCCAACATTGCTGAGAATATCTACTGGAACAATGACACATGGATACTGAAATCAGGTGAAGAATCACACAGTTTCTTCTGCATCAACATGGTTGCAGCTAAGGAAGAGAAGACCTGGGAGGACGCTCTTGAAACGTGCCAAAAGAATCATACCACCCTTACCAGCCTGCTCTCTCTTACGGAGATCTACATGGCCAATAGTGAGACCAAGTCGAACTGCTTCAGCCAGCGGGTGTGGATCGGTTTGCGCTTCCTTGGGGACCAGTGGATGTGGGTGAACGGTGACCCTCTAAACTACACGGCCTGGTCCCAGGAAGACAGTGAGGACCGGCAGTGTCCCACGAGGCAACGCTGCGCAGCTCTAACCAAAGACGGACTGTGGGAAAGCAGGGACTGCCAGGAGAAACTCAGCTTCATCTGTGCCTAATGATTGACTGTTTAACTAGAAAATAGGGAATCAACTTTTAAATATCTGAAGTGGTGTATAAAACACAGAATTGCTTAATATAGAAGTACGTCTTTTTTAAGCATGGGTGGAAATCCCATGTGGGGCTTCAAGGGATTATAAACTTAGATTTGTTAATTTGTTGATAGATCTGTTAATAGTAATGTTAACGCAGTTTTCTACCTACTGAAAAAAATAGCTTCCATTATGTGGTTTTTATTGTTTTTAATATATAAAGACTTAATTTATTTTAAAAAAAAGTCATGCCATTAAGTCTTCACCATTTAGAAATGCAAGCCAAACTTGAATTTAAGCAAATTTGTAAGTAGACTCAGGCTTTAATGGATTTCCTTTAAATAATTTTTTTTTTTTAATTTTCTGTTTACTGTCAGAGACAATTTTAAAGTTGAATTTCTGCTTTAGGGACAAAATCTACTTTGAATCAGAACAAGAAGCAAAAATTAATCAAGATTCAGTTTTTATGTCCACAAAAAAAAAATCTGTTTTTATTCATCCAGAAAACTTCCATATTTCAAGTTTTTATTCAATATTTCAAAGTGATTTAAGGATTTTGAAGATGCTATTTGACTAAATGTAATGTCTGCTTTTCTGAAGCGTACTTAGAGTTTGATGATAGTTTGGCGTTTCCAGTAGTTTCAATAGTTCATATACAGTCATATACAATAAAGAAGAATATTATTAAAAAGTCATTTGATTTAAGGAATTTTATCACTTCTTTAAACAAAATATATAGATGAGGTTACAAAGATGGATGTTTGAAATCATTTTCATCTGTTAATTGTTATGATTTTACATTTATAATAACCTTAAATATGACATAAAAGATACATCAGACCTTTAAAATCTGTTCTAATACAGAAACTTGGGCTTAATGAAAAGGATTTGTGATAGGGTTAAAAAAAACAAAATAAAATCTCAAATTTTCTTTTTACCACATGTGATTTCCTATTTTAATAGATTCAACGTTTAATAGATCAATGATATTCACCGGGATGACTGAGGTGAGAATAAAACATCCAGCAGGAATACGTGAGGTGAATCCGCCTTTAAATAATATGAGTAAATAAAATAAACTACTGCAAAAATGTTTATGAAACTATTTTATTAACACTTCTTTGGACAAGTAGAGCTGCCTTTAATCTGTGATGTGTTAACTAAATTGTTTTATTTTGTGGGCTTCCATGCATGTGTGGCGTTCTAAGTCTGGTTGCAGCTTAGAAAATGAATTAAAGTCAACATTTTGAAGAGGAAAGCACCTATTAGAGAAATGTTTCTAACTTGTTTGTTGTTTTTATTGCACGAAATAAACATTAATTGAATCAGACAAAGCGTCTGTCCTCTTTTTCCGCATTGTTGTTATGGCCTTAATGCCAATTGTGATAAAATACTAATTTAAAAAAGAATCTCCATACAAACACCCCATTTTGACAATGTGGAATAAGCTATTGAGAATATTGGAGATTTATTACCATGAAAAAACAAAGAGAGTTCACATAAGTATTCACGGGCTTTGCCTTTTAGCATTTGAAGTGGAGACATGTAGGGGTTGGACAATGAAACTGAAACACCTGTCATTTTAGTGTGGGAGTTTTCATGGGTAAATTGGACCAACATGGTAGCCAATCTTCATTAAATGCACCAGTAAGAGCAGAGTGTGGAGGTCCAATTAGCAGAGTAAGAGCAGAGCTTTACTCAAAATATTGCAACGCACACAAAATTATGGGTGACATACCAGAGTTAAAAGAGGACAATTGTTGGTGCACGTCTTGCTGGCGCATCTGTGACCAATAAAGCAAGTCTTTGTGATGTATCAAGAGCCACGGTATCCAGGGTAATGTCAGCATACCACCAAGGACGAACCAAATCCAATAGGATTAACTGTGGACGCAGAAGGAAGCTGTCTGAAAGGGATGTTTGGGTGCTAATCTGGACTGTATCCCAAAAAAACATGAAACCATGGCTGCCCAAATCACGGCAGAATTAAATGTGCACCTCAACTCTCCTGTTTCCACCAAAGTGTCCATCAGGAGCTCCACAGGGTCAATATACCTGGCCGGGCTGCTACAGCCAAACCTTTGGTGACTCGTGCCAAACGTTGGTTTCAATGGTGCAAGGAGCGCAAATCTTGGGTTGTGGATAATGTGAAACATGTATTGTTCTCTGATGAGTTCACCTTTACTGTTTTCCTCACATCCGGGAGAGTTATGGTGTGGAGAAGCCCCAAAGAAGCGTACCACCCAGACTGTTTACATGCCCAGAATGAAGCATGGGGGTGGATCAGTGATGGTTTGGGCTGCCATATCGTGGCATTCCCTTGGCCCAATACATGTGCTAGATGGTAGTCAGTGGTCCACTGCCAAGGACTACCGAACCATTAAGGTTGACCATGTGCATCCAATGGTTCAAACATTGTATCCTGAAGGCAGTGCCGTGTATTAGGATGACAAAGCACCAATACACACAGCAAGACTGGTAAAAGATTGGTTTGATGAACATGAAAGTGAAGTTGAACATCTCCCATGACCTGCACAGTCACCAGATCTACATATTATTGAGCCACTTTGGGGAGTTTTGGAGGAGGGTGTCAGGAAACGTTCTCCTCCAGCATCACACGGTGACCTGGTCTCTATCCTGAACAAAGAATGGCTTAAAATCCCTCTGACCACTGAGCAGGACTTGTAGATGTCAGATTACCAAGACGAATAAATGCTGTACTGTATTGGCCGCAAAAGGATTCCCTACACCATATTTATAAGTTATTGTTTTCATTATGTTTGGACCACTATGTTGGTTTAAATGACGATTTCAATTACTGATATGACTTTTTCTGCGTCCGTAACTGTGGGAATGGGGGTCCGTGTTTGCGGCGAAAACTTGTTTAAAACTGGTGTTGCTAAATGTTTCTAGGATTGCTCGCAGAGGAACAACAATGAAATGAAGTGAAAATGGCATGGGGAATAAACAAAACTGGAACGCCTGGTACTCGGCTAGTGTTACCGCAATAACAGGTTTCCTGGTGTTTTTCATGTCTTCCGAGTTGGACGTCGGAAAGTTTAATAAAACGCACAAAGTGGAAACGTTACGTCATATCCGAGATCACAGTCGGCTCTGAAAGGTTAACATACGCAGCATTAGTTTCATTGTCCAACCCATGTAGTTCAGTGAAACACTTGATTTTTAGATTTGGACAGGTGATCTTGTTGTCGACACCTGGCCGGGTTACCTGGGGAAAAAAACAAATATTTTTTACGCGTCTTGGCTTTCATTCATCCGTAAACTCTGTTTTACATGTTTTGTAATGCACTCTCTCTCTGCAACGAAACAATTACAAACGAAAGCTCAAAAGAGGAAATTTAAGGTGTAGATGTGGGGAAAAAATAATTCGTTATCCCAGACATTGGTTTGTGACAAAATAATGAGGAAATGTCAAATATTCACAGGAGACATTGCAAATTTTTTTTTGCTGTAAAAAAAAAAAAAAAAAAACTCAATCAGTGAGATGCAAATTTTTAAAACCAGGTGAATTGTTTCATTCCTAACAAGAAGTCATGGTTGTTTTAAAGGATTCTGATTTTAATTTTGTTGTACAGTGTCAGACAAAAACCAACCAAACATATTAGTTTTTATGAGTGGCTGGCGACATTTGTACCAGGAGTCTTGGCAGCAGGGCCGTGCTTTAACATCACTAAATAAACAGCAAACTACATAAAATCCCTTCACCCGGCTTTTACCTTTTTGTCCCCAACATTTGTGAGTGTTTAATGTAAAAAAAAAATATATCAGATTACCAAGAAAATGTTTTTAATGCATTTTTCTAAATAGTAAAAGGGCTGGATTTATAACATGCCAGTAGGTAATAGTAGATTTATGTTGTTTAAAAACAGTAGTTTTACATTTTCCTCGAAGAGCGCTTCAAATGACGTTGGAAAAGGCAAAATTTCAATACGACTACGTCGGTTACAGCCCTTTTATTTTCTTTTGGACAAAACATGAAAAATACTCAAATATGAAGCTATTTTGCAAACCATTACTTGACTGGGAAGTATCTTTTACTTTTTTCTTTTTTTGCCTTTGGCTGCTCATCAAGGATAGGAAGTTGTGAAGGAGCCTGAAAAGGCAGCAGGATTAAAAAAACAAACAACGCGTGTCCTGGTTGTTGCCATATTGGAACCTAAACTTTTCCAACTCTAACCTGAGTGCTGCTATCTCGAGTTGGACGTGAAGCCGAGCTCCAGTATCCAAGATCTGTGGTAAATTAAACCCCAAGTTTTTAGTGCTGATCAGATGAGCGGCATTAGAAGAAATCCCAGACTTTCCAATTGGGAAAAACCAACTTTGAAGGCGGTCCAGTAGATTTTTCCAACTTCTCTTGTTCTGACAACAAATGTGTTTAATAATGGCGAAGGAAGAAGAAACTCAACACCATAAAAGACAAACATCAACATTCTCTGGATTTTTATTGGCGGAAATTAAAAATAAATTAAGGAAAAGTTAAGATTAACCTAAAAAAGGAAAAGAGTGAGGCACTCAATGGAGCGTGAACATGGACGATGAGCACAATCGGACAGCTATAAAACACATGCGACTTAAACGTGGCACAGTGGGTTACACGCATGTTAAAACAGCAAACACAAAACCCGTCAGACTTCACTTTAAAAACATTTAACTGGGCTCTGGAGAGGTTAGCTGGATTTCTTTTTTTCTCTAATCTGTATTATATCTCATGTTAAAATATATGTATATATAAACACAATAAATAAATACAAAAACAGAAGTAAATCCACCACAAACAATCGTACCGTGTCCTTCTGTAAGTTATTTCTTACCATCTGTAATCAGCCTGAAAAGAAGATTCAACACTGACTCGGATTCTGTGCAAACTTAAAACACGTCCGCATAACGATTAAGCAATGTTTCACTTAGGAGTTTAACTCAGTTTTTTTTCTAAACACGGTTTCAAAATGAGAAATGAGTCTTTCGCACTGTGATCCAATATTTCTAGTATATAGATTATTTAACATCTTCAAGTGTTCATGTGTTTTTGTGTCAAAAATCTTAAAATTACCTATGAACGGTTAAAGTTTTTGGATTACAGTTAAATTAATTATGTTAATAAAATTTTATATGGATAATTTGTACGACGGTCATCTGAAATAATTTCCTAATTCCGTACAATCTGATTTAGACTAACAAACCTGCAACAGCAAACATAATCAAGGAAACGAAAGACAATTTGTGTTTTTGCTACAACAAAATCAAACTGCGGTCAAAACAAGGTTCTTTAATTGCATAGAGCATAAAACTAAAACATTAAACCTCGTGAAGACAAAAGGCTTGGCCGTGATTAACGAGTCGGCTTAAACGTTCGCCTGTAGGAGCACTTGTGATTGTCTAAAAGTTAAACAACCGCAGGTAAGAAACATTGCTCAACCCTTTGCTGTTTTTATAAAAATCTCCTCCGTCTTCTCTTTAGTAGTAATCGCACATATAAGCTTGTTTAGCTTTAATCACATAAACCAGTTCTTTGTTGTTTTTTTTGTGGTATATTCATCCACTGGCAACATTAAGAGGGATAAATTCACTTCACAGCAGAGGGAGAGTCACATCGCCCCGAGTCGGTCAGGAGCGTCGACACAAACAAACGTTTCTCAACATTTAAAAACACAAACATCTCGCCTCTCTTTCAGACATTTATCCACCTGCTTCCTTCTGCTCGATGTCGTGGCGACGCCGGCTCCAGTTTTCTTCATCTTCACGCTGTCAGTGAAAACGTCGTTTCACCCTCTCATTTAGTCTCTCGTGTTTTGTGGTTGTTGTTTTTTTTTCTCAGCGGGTCTTCAGGACTTCAGGCCCATTCGAGCCATGAGCTGCTCATAGACAGTCCAAGCCATGGCGGCCATCAGGGTGCGCCGCAGGGACCTCGGCACGGCCCCGCGGAAAAAGCCCGACATTCCCTTCTCCTGAGGAAAAAACAATTAAGATCAACATTTTGTTTTTTTACAAAACTAACTTTGAGGTCAAGGACACAAATGACTGCATTAATATTCCCCCCCGTCAAATCAGTATTTAGTAGATCCACCTTTGCCTGCAAAGCCAGCATGGAGTCTGTTTAGAAAGGTCTCAGCGAGGCTCGAACATCTGAACGCTGCAGTGTTTTCCTTCATTCCTCCTCTAAACTGCTACGGATTCGTAAGGTTGCCACATATTTTGTGTGGGATTAGATTGCTCCATTTAATAACATCGACCTCGTTCTCTTCAAGCTGTTTCTGTGTTGTTTTAGCACCACGCTTCAGGTCGTAGTTGAAACATAAATGTTCTCTTGGAGAAGAAAACAAACTGACCTGCACTTACGCCCACAGCATGACGCTTTCCTTTGTGAGGACGACCTGATCTATGCAGATTCTCACATTAGCCCAATTTCCTAAAGAGGATGTTCACTGCATTAGATGTTGCTTGGTATCTATTGTCTGATTTATACTTTTGAATAACCTTTACACAGATTATTTAAAGTATTGTTTTAATGCTTTCATGCTGTCACGGCAGCCAGTAAATAAGAGGAACCAGTGAATA